>JAMZAV010009396.1:0-24560 GCA_024449915.1 Sweltsa coloradensis | reverse complement strand
ATCAGATTTATTGTGTACATTGAATTTACAAGAATGTTATTTATTTTACGTTTATAAATGAAATTTCCTTCAATTATCCGAAACAAAATTTTAATTTTAATCCTAACATGTATATTTGAAACAAGGGACAATTCTCTAGAGTCTAGACGATGTATTTCACAATAATATACACAAATATTTTCAAGCTAAAATATTAAAAATGTATTGAAGAAATGAGTAAAAAATATCACTTGATCGACCTAGAGGAAACTGTCTCACAATAAACTTTGCAAGTCTCACATCTGAACTGACCAATTTAGGGTAGATTTTCTTGACATTACTTCTATTCCGATTGCATGCATGATTTTACTTTGGTCTTTGATAATAATATACCATGTAGCGATCATTAACATGCACAACAAGCAACTATGATCGTGATAAACATGTTGCAGTTTGCAGATCATTACAGACTGATAAGAGTCGTCTTTACGCAATGCGGAGCAATTCAATGCCGTGTACTTGCGCCGTGGAGGCTTTGCACTGTTACGGTTCCGATAAGTGTTATTAAATATTTACATTTTCTTTGTATACCGTACCCACAAATACAAAAATTGTAAAAAAAAAAAAAAAAAAACGGCAGCCAAAGCTCTCCTTCAAAAATCTTCGGCTGTGAATGCTGTGAGATATAGCAGTTGAGCTAAGCTTTTCATTCTTTCTCTCTAGTTTCGCATTGAAAAGAAGTAAGATCAATTTGCCTGTTGACGAGCGCCAAGCCAACCATTTTCGTTGTAAAAAAGGAAAATTTTAAACCACAAAATCATAAAAAAATGCTTGGCCATTGATTTGGTTCATATCATTTATTATATTATTTTATAGATCAATAAATTATACATAAACCGATTGTTATTGATAATGATGTACAAGTACACAAAAAAATATGTTCTTTAATAAAATACTTAAGTCCTTATTGAGATGCGAGTACAATATTTGTTGTACGATTGAGTAAGATTGATAAGAACGTAAAAATAACCAATGGGTTAAAAACGCTGAGTGACATAATTGGATGAGCGTAGCGAGCGTAGCGAGTGGAGCGAAGACTTCAATTTCACTGACCCCCCAAAATTTTTAGCTCGGGTTTTTTTTTTTTTTTTTTTTTTTTTGTTTTTCCGTCTGTTTGTTCGCTCGATTCCGGGCAAACGGCATATGCGATCTTGATAAAAATTGGAGGGGACCTTCGTTTTCTCTGAACTTTGAGGTGTATTGTTTTTGGGTACAATCGAAAAAATATTTCTCATGAATATCGTACTTTTACGATTTTTTTCGATTTTTAGTGCGATATTTTCGTGACATTTGGTCCGATTCTGACCAAACGGGTTGGGCTACAACGTTCATATTTCACATGGACATAAAGGTTATGGTGATGTAGTACCTTTTGAAAGAAAAAGTTGAAAAAGTTAGCCAGAATTCATAGAATTAAAGGTTTTAATATAAGTTTTTCAATTTTTAGAGCGATATTTTCGTCCCATTTGGGCCGATTCTGACCAAACGGGTGGGGCTACAACGTTCAGATTTCACATGGACATTAAGGTTATGGTGATGTTGTACCTTTTGAAAGAAAAAGTTGAAAAAGTTAGCCAGAATCCACAGAAATAAAGTTTTTAATATGTGTTTATTGAGGTTTATAATACCAATTAACACGTAAGAATAGAAACTTGACAACGTTCACCTACAATGCATTCAAAAAGCACTTGCAAAGGAAAAGTTCAAACAAACGCAAAAAACGCAAACAAAAAAAATTACAAAAACGCTCATCCATCAACGCGGCGGGACTTTAGCGTTTTCATAGTATTGCACATGCCGCTTATCAAATGTACGATCAGTGCATGATTTGCACAATCATCTATGTGCACACTGTAAGAGTAATAGAACATCTGTTGCTTGATCTCATTGTACTTATAAAAGGCATCCAAGCTGCAAGCGAAGACAAACCCTATAGTGAGAAGGAACAGCATCGATCTTGCTGACCTAGGTAGAAAGAAGGAAGAGTGAAGGTAAGCTACGTACAATGTATACATGTACGTGCTGACCTAGGAAGAAAGAGTGATGAGGGAAGGTAAGCTTCGTATAATTGGATGAACGTAGCAAGCGAAGCGAAGACTTCAATTTCACTGACCCCCCAAAAAATTTAGATCGGGTATTTTTTTTTGTCTGTTTGTTCGCACGATTCCGGGCAAACGGCATTAGCGATCTTGATGAAAATTAAAGGGGACCTTCGAAATCTCTGAACTTAGACGTGCCACGTTTTTGGGTACAATCGAAGAAATATTTCTCATGAATATCGTACTTTTACGATTTTTTTTCGATTTTTAGTGCTATATTTTCGTGACATTTGGTTCGATTCTGACCAAACAAGTAGGGCTACAACGTTCATATTTCACATGGACATTAAGGTTATGGTGATGTAGTACCTTTTGAAAGAAAAAGTTAGTTAGAATCCATAGAAATAAAGGGTTTAATAAAGTTTTTCGATTTTTAGTGCGATATTTTCGTCACATTTGGGCCGATTCTGACCAAACGGGTGGGGCTACAACGTTCAGATTTCACATGGACATTAAGATTATGGTGATGTAGTACCATTTGAAAGAAAAAGTTGAAAAAGTTAGCCAGAAACCATAGAAATAAAGGTTTTAATATGTGTTTTTCGCTTTTTAGTGCGATATTTACGTCACGTTTGGGTCGATTCTGACCAAACAGGTGGGGCTACAACGTTCATATTTCACATGGACATTAAGGTTATGGTGATGTAGTACCTTTTGAAAGAAAAAGTTGAAAAAGTAAGCCAGAATCCATAGAAATAAATGTTTTCATCGGAGTTTTATGAGGTTTATAATAACAATTAACAAGTAACAATAGAAACTTGACAACAATCATCTACAATGCATTCACAAAGCACTTGCATAGGAAAAGTGGTCCCACGCAAACTAAAAACTTACAAAAACGCTCATCCATCAACGCGGCGGGACTTTAGCGTAATCCTAGTGTATACATGTACGTGCTGACCTAGGTGGTATGAGGTAAGAGAGGTAAGCTACGTGTTATTGGATGAGCTAAGCAAAGACTTCAATTTTACTGACCTTCCAAAAAAATTAGCTCGGGTGTTGTTCTTTTTTTGTATTTTTGTCTGTTTGTTCGCGCTCTGCCGGGCAAACGGCATATTCGGTCTTTATGACAATTTGTGGGGACCTTCGAAATCTCAGAACTTAGACTTGCCACGTTTTTTGGTACAATCGATCAAATATTCATTACTAGGAAAACGCTTAAGTCCCGCCGCGTTGTTGGATGAGCGTAATTGGTGCATTGAGCTGCATTGTGTTACGCGGATTTTCTGTTGTTCTGTGAAAAAATCATTACTAGTAAGATTTTTTTTAAACTAGGAAAACGCTAAAGTCCCGCCGCGTTGATGGATGAGCTTTTTAAAGGTTTTAGTTTGCGTGGGATATCTTTACTTTTGCAAGTGCTTTGTTTTGCTGCCTACGCATTGTAGGTGAATGTTGTCAAGTTTCTTTTGTTTCTTGTCAATTGGTTTTATTTACCGTAAAAAACTTGTATTAAAAGCTTTATTTCTATGGATTCTGGCTAAATTTTTCCACTTTTTCTTTCAAAAGGTACTACATAACCATAACCTTAATGTCCATGTATAATATGAACGTTGTAGCCCCACCCGTTTGGTCAGAATTGGCCCAAATGGCACGAAAATATCGCACAAAAAGTCAAAAAACGTATATTAAAAGCTTTATTTCTCTCGATTCTGGCTAACTTTTTCAACTTTTTCTTTCAGAAAGCAATACATCACCATTACCTTAATGTCCATGTGAAATATGAACGTTGAAGCCCCACCCGTTTGGTCAGAATTGGCCCAAATGGCACGAAAATATCGCACTAAAAATCGAAAAAAATCGTAAAAGTACGATATTCATGAGAAATATTTCTTCGATTGTACCCAAAAATGTAGCAAGTCTAAGTTCAGAGAAAACGAAGGTCGTGTCAAATTTTCATCAAGATCGCATATACCGTTTGCCCGGTAGAGAGCGAACAAACAGACGGAAAAACGAAAAAAAAAAAAAACAAAAAAAAAAACAAAAAAACACCCGAGCTAAATTTTTTGGGGGGTCGGTGAAATTGAAGTCTTCGCTTCGCTCATCCAATTAAATTAAATTAAATTAAAAATTAACTTAATTTTTTTAATAAATCGTAATTTTTACGTAATTTTAAAAAAAAGAAAAAAATCGTAAAATTGCAATTTTCATAAGAAATAATTATTCGATTGCGCTCAAATTTTACACGAGTATATTAATTCATAAAATTAAGGTTCTATAAAAAAATCATTACAATAGGATAAAGCATGTAGGTGTTATATGTCAAAGAATTGTTTTAAAAAAGAAAAAAAACGTAAAATTTCGATTTTCATGAGAAATAATTTTTCGATTACGCTCAAATTTCACACGAATATCTTAATTCATAAAATTAAGGTTCTGTTAAAAAATCATTACAATCGGATAAAGCATGTAAGTGTTATAAGTCGAAGAATTTTTTTAAAAATCGAAAAAAATCGTAAAATTGCGTTTTTTATAAGAAAAGTTTCCCGATTGCGCTCAAAAACGTGGCAGTTCTAAGTTCAGAGATTTCGAAGGCCTCCATAAAATTTCATCGCAATCGGAGTATCGGTTTAGCCGGAATCGTGTTAACAAACACACAAAAATACAAAAAAAAAGAAAGAAAGAAAGAAAAAAAAACAAAACATTCCGGATTTTTTTCTCCAGTGTAGTGAAATGGAATCTTCGCTTCGCTCGCTACGCTCGCTACGCTCATCCAATGATTATCGTACTTTTATGATCTTTTTTCGATTTTTAATGAGATATTTTCGTGATATTTGGCAAACGGATACTGCGATCTTGATGAAATTTAATGGGAACGTAAAATTACTGAAATTTATATTTGTTATGGTTTTAGAGACATTTAAAGAAATATTTCCCATTGAAATCGTACTTTTACGATTTTTCCCCCCGGTTTTTAATACGATATTTTTGTGTTATTAGGGCCGATTCTGACCAAACGATTGGGGCCACAACGTTCATATTTTACATTGACATAATGAATATGGTGATGTAGTGCCTTTTGAAAGAAAAAGTTGAAAAAGTTTGTCATAATTCATTGAAATAACGGTTTTAATATAAGACTTTTACAGGTGTATAATTAACAAGTAATATCAAGTACGGTAACTTTATAGAAAAAGTAATGAGATCCCACATAAAAACGTAATCATTGGACAGAAATATATACATAAAAAAATGCTCATCCATCATTTAACGCGACTGGAAAAAGCGTTCGCGACGCGACCCAGTAGAATACATTGGGACCTGCAGTACTGCAACGATTCTGCTGCCTTTGAACTGGTCAACTAAACATTATTTATTGTCATCACCTAACCGACTGAGTTCTAAACCAGAGCACAAAAAAAACAAAAAACACGCACAAAATAACGATGTGTGTATATATTTACGACATCGGGCATAGCAAAACGATTATGAATTATGATCAATTACTATACATAAGTTGTTTTTTATAAATCTAAACGATTTTAACTGTCAACAATGATGAATTCCAGATGTATCTCTTCTGTAAATGTCTGTGTGTGCTGGGTGTCCTTGGTTCGAGCCACGGTGCACGCATCCTGGGAATATTTCTGACCCCTGCCATAAGTCACCAGCAGCCCTTCCAGGCTGTGATGAAAGCCCTGGCGTCCAGGGGTCATCAGGTGACCGTCATCAGTCCAAACCCGCTCAAAGTAGGTGAATGTTAAACTTTGTGGTTTGTTTGTTTTAGGCAGATTGAAAAGGTTCACGAAGAAAATTTAAAACGTATTTGCGTATTTTGGTTAATCCTATTTCCGTTGTTTAACGTCCTTCGTTATGGAAATTAAATAATTGCTTTATTTGGCATAATCTTTGTAATGCAGCGTGTTAATGATTTATAGTACGTATAATGAGACGAGTGAGCGCAGCGAAAGAAGTCTTACATCGCAAGTCGAACGGTACAATATCTGTTTTTTAGTGAGTGAGTGAGTGAGTGAGTGAGTAAGTGAGTGAGTGAGTGAGTGAGTGAGTGAGTGAGTGAGTGAGTGAGTGAGTGAGTGAGTGAGTGAGTGAGTGAGTGAGTGAGTGAGTGAGTGAGTGAGTGAGTGAGTGAGTGAGTGAGTGAGTGAGTGAGTGAGTGAGTGAGTGAGTGAGTGAGTGAGTGAGTGAGTGAGTTCGCTGCAGAACGGCCGAACGGCTAAACAGATCGAGCTGAAATTTCAAACAGACTTGCGATTCGTCTTTAGCGTGCAGTTAAAATTTTGAGCAAAAACCCGTTACGTAAATCGTACACGCACGCACTAAAAAAATATAAAATAAGTTGAGAATGTCACATTTAATTGAACGACAATGTTTTTTGTTTATGAACAAATCATTTTTTATCAAATCATGTTTGCATACAGTGACCAAGGTTTATCGACTGTTGCACGTTCAAGGTTATCCAAAATTCCGCTCGGAGATTGAGTTAACCTTGCAATCATTACTCGTATTTCGTGCTGGCTATTTTTCAATTTGTATGCATTTTTAAAAACGCCCTTTAATTTTCCAGAAATAATAAAATAATCAAGAAATATTCTAGTTTATCCCGACCGTTGTTAGAACCCGCGAGTCTCCAACATTCCGGGTATAAAGGCGCCTTAGCCAACTAGACTATAGGAAAACGCCAAAGTCGTTGTTAGATGAATGAGCGAGTAATGTATTGAGTACCGGTAAACATTTGCATTTAAGTTGATTGATATAATAAGGCATAAATGATAGGGTTTTCAGTTTAGTTAGGGCCCGTCAACTGTAAGGCCATAATGTGCCACTCTAGCCTATGATAGGCTATATGGAGGAAAGACCCATGCTGTCTAGGTCCAGACTTAGGTAGGGGAAGAAAATGGAATGTTACACGGTACTTAACACATGGCTCGCTCACACGCCTAACAACGGCTTTAGCGTTTACCTTGTATAATAATTATAAATAATACATTATAACTTTACTATGTAGAATCCTACAATAAAATATGATAAAATTAGTTTCATTTCACGTTATGTTCTTTTTGGAAAGTTAGGACATATTATGGACAAAATGCATAATTATAATTCTTGTGTGGCTAATTGGTCTTGTGGTTAGCGAATCTGCTTCCAATGCAGAAGGTCCAGGGTTCGATTCCCGCCAAAGTCAGACGTTTTTTAACTTCTGATTTGGACTTGAGTCCATCAGTTCTTGTCTAAGGAGTTTGTAAACGGTGACTTTGGAGCCGTCCTAGCAACGAAGCACATACTAAATTCAGAGTTGTTCTGAATCGGCCTTGTTGATTCTGGCGTTGATCCGCGGGTGTTCGCTTCGCACTGTCCATACCATTTATTGCTATATTTCCTATTTAAAATATCGATCTTTGGTTGGTTATCGCTCACTCATCGAGTGCGTCGGGACCTACAGGGTTGGCTTGGTCGCTTTGATTTACTGTCCCCCACTTAAAATAAGTTATATAACTGAGTGGGTATAGACTTTAAATACAATTTATTTATTATTTTATTTTATTATTTATAAGAAGAATGTGGGCGTAATTAACAATAATCTGTAAGTATGTGGACATACAATCTTTTAGTTTATTAAATCAATTATTGTGGCATATTTTCTTTCAGAAACGTTTCAAGCAATATTTTATTTACTTTTCAGGAAGTTGATTTTGTAATAACTTGGAACAATAAATTTATTAATTGACAATCTTTCGGAATAAGTCATGATACACACGTAATGTATTTATTTATATCACTTTACTTATTCGAGTTAAAAGATACTTAAAATATTTAATTGCAGAGCCCACATGAAAACTACACCGACATAGACCTGTCGTTTGCCTACAAACTGATGGAGTCCTCGAGGGACGAATGGCAGGAAACCATGGGCAAACCCATCCCGTACACGCTGATTTCTCAAATAACAACGTTCCTAACAACCCAGTGCAAAGCCCAGTTGGAGTCGAAACAAATGCAGGACTTTTTACAGTAAATACAACAATTTATTTAGAATGAATGACGAGTACTGAAATATGTGTAGTGAGTTATGCTAATGTCTACTTGATCTAATTTATTGGGTACACTCAAATACAGCATGCTGCCATTTTACATTGTGGTACGAGGATAAAATTTAAAATTATACTATAGAAACATAAAGAAACATAATGAAAACAGTAGAACGTAAACATTTCAATAAACATACATTTGGTTTACACTTAACAACAATAACTAGCTCTATAAATCAAAAGTTTATAATATAATGAAAATCCAGCCTACAATGAATTACCCACAGCCCAGGAGTGGAAGAAAATTTTGTATGGTGTACCCGGACAAAATTCCGAACAAGCTGAAAATTTGCACACATGTTCAGTTGATCATTCTAAACAATAGTTGAAAAGTCCCCTAAGCTCCGCCACGTGCGTCTTGAGATATAGTGACAAAAGGGCGTTAGTGCCAAAAATTTGTTATTTTCAATTTCAACCATTTTTTTGTACTTATATGTACAAGTTATTAAATATTTTTACAAAAATAAAGTTTAAATCAGTCATAAGCTTCAACCCATGCGTGGAAAAAGGGCGTAAGTGCTAAAAATATGATATTTTCAATATTTTCAATACATTTCGACATAAGTATGTGCAACTGCAAATAATTATGTAATCATACGACGAAAACGTGAAATTGTTCCCTTTCCTTCGACCAGTGTGTCTTAAAACATGGTGGCATAAGGGCGTTAGTGACAAATATATGTTATTTTCAGTTTTTACAAACTTATTAAAATTCATACATATGCAAATTATTTAGTATTCGTACGAGACAAAAGTAAACATCTTCCCCGAGCTTCGTTGCTGGCGTCTTGATAAATGGTGGCAAAAGGGCGTAATTGACATCATAATTAAGTTTTTAATATAAAAAGGGCTTTTGACATTCAACTACGTTTATTGGATGAGCGTAGCGAGCGTAGCGAGCGAAGCGAAGATTCCATTTCACTACACTGGAGAAAAAAATCCGGAATGTTTTTTTTTTTTTTTTTCTTTCTGTATTTTTGTGTGTCTGTTAACACGATTCCGGCTAAACCGATACTCCGATTGCGATGAAATTTCATGGAGGCCTTCGAAATCTCTGAACTTAGAACTGCCACGTTTTTGAGCGCAATCGGGAAATTTTTTCTCATAAAAAACGCAGTTTTACGATTTTTTTTCGATTTTTAAAAACTTTCTTCGACTCATAACACCTACATGCTTTATCCGATTGTAATGATATTTTCACAGAACCTTAATTTCATGAATTAAGATATTCGTGCGAAATTTGAGCGTAATCGAAAAATTATTTCTCATGAAAATCGAAATTTTACGGGTTTTTTCTTTTTAAAACAATTCTTTGACTTATTACACCTACATGCTTTATCCTATTGTAATTATTTTTTCACAGAACCTTAATTTCATGAATTAATATATTCGTGTTAAATTTGAGCGCAATCTAATTATTATTTCTTATGAAAATTGCAATTTTACGATTTTTTTATTTTTTGAAAATTACGATTAATTAAAAAAATTAAGTTATTTTTTATTTAATTTAATTTAATTAAAAAAAAATCTTCGACTAAGTAATGATTTTTTCACAGAACAACAGAAAATCCGCGTAACACATGACAGCTCAATGCACCAATTACGCTCATCCAACAACGCGGCGGGACTTAAGCGTTTTCCTAGTTGTAACATATGAATACCATACAATGGACACTCAATGTAAAATTAATGCATGCTGACTGACTTGCTATGGCCAGCTTGTATGTAAAGAACCATTACAAAATCGTTGTAGTAGCAGATTGGACATACCCAAATTTATAAAATTTTACCCCCGCATTCTCAAACGGCATGCATAGACATAGTTTGGCGAAGATCTGGTGTGTTTTGAGCGGGAAAGTTTTGACATATCCATCCAAAGCTTGGAAAACTCAACTCATGTTTAAAAATAATAAAACGTATTTTGAGAGGGATTCGAGCAGGAGATGTGACAACCTAGCTTGGGCTTGGCTATGTAGTGTCACATCACTACAGATCCACTACAGATCATGAGCTGTGATTCTTGATGTAATATAGTGGCAAAATGGCGTAAGTGACCAAACTATATAATTCAGTCATATGATTCAAAATATTTGCGTGTACGTTCGCCAGATTATCAGCCGGCAATATATTGAAGACTTGAAGGTCATCACGCTCAAGATAAATCCCAAACTTGGCACTTAACTGACATTAATTTGGTGTCCAGTTACCTGGTCGTACTTAAAAAGTAATACTATAAAACCGATAGTGAAGCGTAAAGATAGAGTGCATGTCCCTTTTTTCATTGACAAAAAGCATAACTGATGCGCATCACTCACATTGAAGTTTACCCGCAACATCAACACTATTTAATAGCATTATTTGGATAATGGTGATCTGAAGGACGCTTTTGGCACAAAGACGACTTTCTCTGTTCGACGAAGTCTTCTTTTGAGTTAACTACAACAAAATCACATATTATTGTCACAGAGTTGGGCTCAATCTCCCATATACATTAAACTACCATGCCGACACATATATTTTCCTGTATAGTGGGCAAACTTTGCATGAAGTGTAGTGATGCGGCCACCTCGTCCTGTTTCCATACAAAGAAGTCTATACTAAATACATGTTTCATGTTGTGATTGTGAATAAATGCGGCTGGATACAGGAGACCATCTTGTACCAAGCTGGTGGGAATTACTAAGCTGCAGTTACCAAAAGTAAATTAGTAAATGAAATATATGCAGAAGTTTTTAAGATATAAGTTGCCTTATGTTTTTCTACCGTTTTATCACAATAAATTTTGCTGTGGTACATTCCGTTTACTTCATTGAGCAGTAGCGCTTCATTTGCAACTGCGTACTTTGAGTTCTAGATTTGATATGCTGCCAGTCCACCAGCACATTTAATAGATCTATCCATCCCCTCTTGGCTTGATGGCAAACATGGGGACGTATAATAGTTTGTAGCGTTCAAAGCCAGCCGGGCACACATGCAATTCAGTCCGCTATGTAAGCGTTCATTTCCCACTTGGAGATTTAAAACATCAAATCGGTATTGAAATATGTTTATTCTTTGCTCATGCTCTATCTATTGTGATGTGATACTATAGTCAAGCCCAAGATAGGTTGTCCACAGCTCGAGCTCGAATCCATTTAAAAATCCGTCTATGCAAGCCACTTGAGAATGCTGGGGAATATTATTTTAAAGGTTTGGTTATGTCCAATCAGCTACTTACAACGATTTTGCAATGGTTTTTTACATACAAGCTGGCCATAGCAAGTCAGTCAGCATGCATGGATTTTACATTGAGTGTCCATTGTATGGTATTCATATGTTACAATAAACGTAGTTGAATGTCAAAAGCCCTTTTTTTATTAAAAACATAATTATGATGTCAGTTACGCCCTTTTGCCACCATTTATCAAGACGCCAGCAACGAAGCTCGGGAAGATGTTTACTTTTGTCTCGTACGAATACTAAATAATTTGCAATGTATGAATGTAAATAAGTTTGTTGAAACTGAAAATAACATATATTTGTCACTTACGCCCTTATGCCACCATGTTTTAAGACACACAGGTCGAAGAAAAGGGAACAATTTCACGTTTCCGTCGTATGAATACATAATTATTTGCAGTTGCACATACTTATGTCAAAATGTATTGAAATAATTGAGAATATCATATTTTTAGCATTTACGCCCTTTTGCCACGCATGGGTTGAAGCTTATGATTGATTTAAACTTTACTTTCGTTAGAAATATTTAATAATTTGTATATATAAGTGCACAAAAATTGTTGACATTGAAAATAACAAATTTTTGGCACTTAAGCCCTTTTGTCACTATATCTCAAGACGCACGCGGCGGAGCTTCGGGGACTTTTCAACTATTGCTTAGTAGGCTAATCTGAGCCTGTGTTCAAATTTTTTAGTTTGTTCGGAATTTTGTCCGGGTAAAAGTCTTCCACTCCTGGGCTACCATACAATGATGAATTGATGATTTAAAAAGTACTGATAGGTCTTAGTAAAACGAACAAAACAGTTCATAAAACAATATAGAAAAAACTTTAACTTAGCTATCCGATTAATGATTTGAAAGATGTCGAATTGATGATAAAAAAGGCCGACATTTATTAGCAAAAATGTCAATTAAAGGTGATTGTGGGAAGGAGTTGAAAGTTGTAGGAAGACGATTGAATAGTGACCTTTTCGTTGTTGATAGACGGGGAGTCGGGTCATGAAACAGGTGTCACAGTATAAACATCGTTTTTCTTTAGGTGGTTTTAAATCTCCTCGAGCTTCACCTATGTATGAGGAAAAATGTATTTATGAAATATCAGTTGTTGCACGCATTTTTTGTCAGATGGTACAAATCGAGTTTTGTACCGACGGAAGGAAAAAATTGTGTACCAACTGTTACATCAGAAATCCATTTTTCCATCTACAGTGGTAAAGCTAAAGGAGTTTTTAAGCCACTTAATAAATTTATGTTCATAATTGAATTTTGCACTTGGCTCAGTGTGTCCAATAATGTCCACATTTGTTCGAGTAATTGCCGATAGTGAGGTTATGCCCGGTCCAAAAAAATGTTAAAAGTTGTTATGCTGTTATATAAAAGGCCTTCTTTCATTCAGTCCACTTTTCACACAATTGTTTCATTGACATTCAAATAATCTGTAGGTAAAGACTTAATAATGTGTATTTATACTTCTAGGTCGCGTCAGAAGTTCGACCTGGTGTTTATTGAAATCATGATGACCTCTTGTATGTTTGGGGTTGTCCACAATGTTGGTTCTCCCCCAGTTGTCGGCATCTTATCATTTGGAGGGATGAGTCAAACCTATGAGACGATGGGAAGTCCGTTCAATCCAGCTGTAGACCCTGACTCAATGTTTCCGTTCGACGACCACAAAAGCTTCTGGGAACGGACTGACAATTTTGTAAGACGATTCGTACTAACTTTATTTTGAAATATTTGGCACCACAACAAAATAATTGGGCTATAAGTAAGTAGGCCCTATACACGAACCAAAATCTATCTCACCGCAAATCAATTCGGTTACGGAGTAGGTAGTACAAAAATTCACATTAGTAATTTAATGACAAGCAACCAAAATGGTATTCGAACCAGTATTTAAAGACATACCAAATACAACATGAGCGAATGAAAATGAAAATGAAATCCGTTTGTAATATGCATGAATTCCTTTTCAGCTGTTTTGGCTTTGGACGAATGTGTATGCATATCCCGATATGATATCAAAAGTAGAAGAAGTATCTAAAAACGTCTTCGGAGACGGAATCCCCAGTGCTCGAGAGAGCCAATCAAACATAAGTCTCTTCATGCTTAACTCTCACTGGAGCACCAGCTATCCAAGACCACTGGTGCCAGGAATCATAGAGTTGGGGAGCTTGCATATACAAACTGAGAACAAACCACTTCCTAAGGTAAGAAGTCGTCACGTACTGTTACTTCAGTGTCATCACATTGAGTTGGGGAGAAATCTCAATTATGCAACTTTTCTCAAAGGCGACAAGTTGAAGCAACTTGATTCGTGAAGTTTCATATTTCATATTTTATTCACTCGATCAATACATTGCATAGATATAACCCCTCTTGGGAGAGGGGGAATGAATAATCCTTAATAATAACTAGGGGCTACTATGTACATGATAATAATATTAGTTATACGAATGTGTACATAATTAGAAAATAATTAGAAAGTAAGAAGGTGACTAAAATTAAAAATAATATGTTTAAGCAGGTTACAAATTAGTACATAGCAGAGGCAGGTGACAAAAGTGTGTGTATATATTAACAAGTGCGTGTGCTTAGTGGATAAAGAGAATATGTTGAATAAGTATAACGAAGTTTTAGTTATACATAGAAACGGTATTGTGCAAGGGTATAAATGGTATGTATAATGTATGAGGATCTTTAGCAGGTACTGTTTGTGTGCATTTGAAGTCTTAATAAGTAGCACAATTCACAACAATCTTATAATAAACATGCTTTGTGCAGTAATAATAAATAATATGTAGCATAGATCACAAACATTAGGCTATTAAATTTGTAATATGTCAGAGTCAAGGAATTCCTCATGGGTGTAGAATGTATGATTAATGAGATACGTCTTTACTTTATTTTTAAATAAAGCGGGTGTACTTTTTTTAATACTTTGTGGAAATTTGTTGTATATTTTGCTGCAGAGGTAGTTGGGACTGTTTTTGAAGAAAGAGTGATTAAAAGAATTGAAGGAATGATACAGTCCCCTGCACTAGAATTAAAACTCTTCCAAGAAATCAGAAATAACCAGACTGTTTGTGTAGTATCAAAACATAAATTTTAGATTGACGATTTTAATGTGGACTATGAATCGTAGGTGTTAAAAATTGCTCAGTAACAAAAGTAGGTGGAGGCGAAATTAGTGGAAACTTGCCATTTTTGCAGGATCTTCAAGAATTCCTTGACAGTGCAACCGAGGGGTTCATTTACTTCAGTTTGGGATCCAATATACGTTCGGATAAACTACCCGAAAGTAAAAGAAACGAGTTCCTGGCTGCTTTTGCTGAGCTGCCACAGAAAGTCCTGTGGAAGTGGGGGGCAGACAGCTTGCCAGGACAGCCGGATAATGTGATGATCAAAAAGTGGCTCCCCCCAACAAGATGTCTTAGGTAAGCCCTTATGAAAAATAACTATTGAAACTATTGAGAACTCAATAGTTTTTCAACCAATAGTTAATTTGGACAAACTATTGAGACAAACTATTGGCGTTCACTATTGATAACATCCAATAGTTAACTATTGACAACCATCCAATAGTAAACTATTGATATAACTGTTAATAGTTAACTATTGGCAGTAAACAAAGAGTTTACTATTGCGTCATTCAATAGTAAACTATTGATTTGAAAAATAGTAAACTATTGATTCGGTAAATATTTTCACTATTGGATTCGTTCAATAGTAAACTATTGATTCGGTCAATATTCACTATTGTTTTGGGGTCAATAGTTCACTATTGATTTGGTCAATAGTTCACTATTGCTTTGGTCAATAGTACACTCTTGATTTGGTCAATAGTAAACTATTGATTTGGTCAAAGTCAACTATTTGCTATTATAATCAATATTTTAACTTTTGTGTTTTTACCAGTAGGAATTATTGACTTATTTCGAATAGTTACTACTGGGGTAAATAAACAACAAGGTTATCTACTAAACAATATCATGCTTAACTACCGAAAGGTAAATGGGCATGGTTTTGTGGTTTCCTGAAAAATTGTGGGAAAGGTGGTTTATATCCTACTTTAACTATTAATACATCGATTAAAGGAGTTATTTAAAACGTGGGATTTTGCACTGCAACTTTAAAGTCAATTAACAATTTTGGTTACAGTTAGGAAACTTATCAGGTGCGTAGGTTGCTCTCTCAGAATTATACCATTTTTATGTCACTGTATGCATGTGAACCTGACATTATTAAATTTCATACAACAATAACTAATTATGTTAATTCGACTGCATTAATAATATTCCTAATTAAGTTGGTTTAGGCACCATATTGATTTAGATTTCAAAATTAATTGACTTAAAAGTATTCCAGTGCAAAATAAGGTAACTATAAAATTGTCCCCACAAAGATCCTGAAATCATTTGATTAGGATAATTTTTTTGGCTTTGTTTTGTTTGACTACACTTCATAGACAATGTAGGCCAAGGATGTAGGCCCTACATAAAGTAAATGACTTTTGTGCAAATTTGACACAGGATTGACAACAAATTTCCCCGTGGACGCTTTTATTGATTCTTCTCTAAAGTTCTCTTGGGGCACCATCCTGGGAAAGTACCTGTAAAAAAAAAATCTTGTTTCAGAATTTAAATATAGAATAACAGTTTACTACCAACATAGCCTAGGTCCTACAAAAAATTGTTGGGGCTTATAGGCCTATGCCCTTTAGAGTAGTTAATTTTTAACATCATTGGGACCTGGGCCCTAGACCTACAAACTAAACCTACACTATGGGCATTAGAGCAAAATTTTTTCAATGGAAAAGGCATTATGTAGCCCTGGGCCTATGTAAAAATGACAAACGTACCATTTTGTTTTGTTATTTGTATTAGGCCTAAAGTTTTTATTTAATTTTTATAGCATCACATTGGCTTAAAGTTTGTAATTTTTATGGAGTGGGTTTAGGCCTAGCCCTAGTCTACAACAAAATCCCAGATTTCTAGTTCCCCTGACATTACCAAAACCCTAATTTTTTTCTAAAAACCGGAGGCATTGAAAGATAATCTTCTCTTTAAAATAAATTGTGTCATAGCCCTAGAAGAAGAAGCGATGGGCAGTAAAATTTTAATACTGTGGGGCTAGGTTTTAGAAATGTGCAGACCATAAATCTATGGGGCAGCTGTAGGCCTAATGTACCAAATAAATTTTGCTTGAATCGACGATTCGACGTATTTTAAAATTTTGTTTTTTTCTCTATTTCCAAATTGTTGGATCACAGCAGTTGATGTGATGAGCAATCATTTTTAATGTTAACTAGGGTAGGCCTACACCCTTTAACCATAAAATTAGGCCTACATGAACATTTTGTGTAGGTATTTTGTAATGTAGGCCTACGCTACAAAAACGTGTTTTCAGCATGTTCCGAGTCGCTGGAAACTACATGTAGGCCACCGGGTTTTATGCCTGCAAATTTAGTTTTGTTATGGCTATTTTTGTAGAAGCTAGGCCTACTGTTTCTATTTAATTTTTTCATATCATAAAATTTGCCTTAAAGTTTTAGTTTCATGGAGTTGGTATGGAGTTGGTAACCTAGTCTACAACAAAATCTCAGATTTCTAGTTCCTCTGACACTATCTGACTTTTTCTAATATGGAGGCATTGTAAGATAATCTTTTAAATTATATTATAGGGCCTAGTCCTAGTAGACAGTAAACTTAAAATATTTTATCCGACCATAAATCATATGTGCAGCTGTAGGCCTACGGTAGGCCTACCAAATAAATTTTGCTCGAATTGAAGCATAATTTGAAAAAGTGGTTATTTTTGTTCAATCTCTAAATCTTAGGATCACAGCAGCTGACATAAAACTGAGAGGCCTAAGCAATCATTTTAATGTTAACTACGGAAAGGCCTACACCCCTTGGGCCTAAAAGTACATGAACGTTTTGCGTGGGGGTGTTAATGTAGGCTACAACAATGCGTTTCAGCATGTTCCGAGTCGCTGGAAACTACATGTAGGCCTCCCGTAGGCCCCCGGTAATGCTTGCAATTTTAGTTTTCTTAGGCCTAGTTTGTATTAGGCTAGGCCTACTGTTTTTATTTAATTTTCTTAGCATAATTTTGGCCTCAAGTGTTTTGTTTTATGGAGACAACAAAATCTAAAGATATTTCTAGTTCCCCTGACATTACTGGTAGGCCTAGGCCTACCTGATTTTTTTTCTAAGAAAAACTAAACTCTTTAGACAATCTTTTCCTTTCATAGCCCAACATTTAAGTCAATGGGGCAGAGACCTATGGGCTAGCTATAGTTTAAAATTTAAAAAAAATTACTTTTGTCATATCCCCAGTCCTAGAAGCCATAGACAGTAGGCCTAAACTTTGAAATAATTTATCCGGACCATAAATCTAGGCTATATGTAGCTGTAGGCCTACGGTAGGCCCAAGGGGTCACAGCAGCTGAACATGATAAGCAATCATTTTAAATGTTTAACTATGGTAGGCCTACATCTTATCCCTTAAGCCTTAAAATTTACATGTACCGTACCTAACATTTACATAGGCCAAGTTGAATGTAGGCTACTGGTAATTGGTATTTTTGGCTATACTCGTGCTTAAGATAGATGTAAAAAACCCGTGTATTCCTTCATAGAATATTTTTGATGACAGGAATATTTGGGTGAGCCTTAGCCCTTTAAATAAGCTTTTTAAATTGTTAGATATAGCCTCCCTAAGCCTATGGCTGGGCCCTACACATTTTTCAGTCAAATTTCTTAATTTGCCTACAAACTTAGGCCTAATTTTAATTCAAATCTAGACAGGTGGGGTATTGCTAGAACTGTAAGAGGATTTTTCAAGACTACTGTAGCCTAAATTATTATCAAGGTCAAGAAAAGGCCAAGGTCAGCTTACACTGTAGGCCTACCTTCCTTGAGACCAAAGAATAAAAAAAGACTTTGTGATGTATGGGCCCTACAGACACAGTTTGAGACTAGCTTACTAATATTTTAGAAAATTTTCCATTGGCCAAGCCTAATAGTCTCCTACCTAGTTGAAACAAATGATTTGAAAAAGGCCAGGGTTAGGCCTTCTCCCCCGGGTGAAAATTCTTGTCAAGATCTTGCAAGATCTTGACTTGACAAAAACTTTATTTTGTAAGATCTGCCAAGGTATTGCATTGAAATAAATCTTGTTCTTTTTCTTGCAAAGATTCTTGACAAAATATTCTTGGCATGATTTTGGGCTAAACAAGATACAAACAAGATCTTGTCAAAATCTGCCACCTGGTGCTAGTATCTTGAACATCATCACTAACAGTTAGGTACATCAAACAAGCCTACATTTGTGCTGTCTGATTGTTTCAGTTTATTTAGAACTAGAGAAGACAGTTGATAAAAGACCTGGTATACAAGCACATAAATAGCTATAGATAGCTGCCATGTCTTTTACGGGCCCCTCAAGACTATGTGAGTGTATTTACAACCACTGGGCCCTACTTGTAGTAGGCTTAGATGACAGTTGACTTTAAGTCTTATGCCTTGCACTATAAGGAAAGGCCTGCGTTGCCCTAGCCTGCAGAGAAGCCTACTTGCTTTATGTTCACAGGGCCTAAATTAACAAGCCATGAATAACATCCAATACCGGTAGTAATAAGGTGGGCACTAGGCCCAGGCATATGTTTGCCCTGGCCTGCATGAAAGCTTACTTGCTTTATGTTCTTGTTAATAGGGAGGGGCCTAAGGTCTAGATTAACAAGACACGGGTTTAAAATCTAATAAGGAAGGTGCATAAAGTGTAAATCGAAATTGCATCAAGAAGGCCTACCGCATAAATGGACCAACCATAATCTTGTCAAGATTTTACAAGATCTTGCCAAGATTTTACAAAATCTTGCAAGATTTTACAAGATCTTGCAAGATCTTGGCAAGAATAATACAAGATCTTACAATACAATCTTGCCAAGATTTTGCAGCAGGGTGTAAAGCCATAGGCCCTAGGCATATAGGGCCTACTAGACACAGCTATGAAGGTGTAGGCCTACACAAAACGAAGGCCTAGACTAAGAAAAAAGTGGTCCTTTGAAATTAGAAAATATTTATCTACTAGGGCGCTAGGGCTAGGGCTAGGCCTAGGCCTATGCCTATCTTGGCCACTCTTGGAAATATGCGTGGCCGAGAGCATGGCGAACTCCAACTCCCTAGGGGCTCGTTGGCCTAGGCCTAGCCCTTAGAAGAGACAACTTTAAATTTTTGCTTAATTTTGCAGAGCTTGCCTAGCCCAGGCATTTCCCGGATCCATGGGAGCCTAGCCTATGCCTAGCCTAGGGTCTGGGAACCATATGCATTTCCGAGCCTAGGGGCCCAGGCCCTAGGTCTACACCCTCACTAGTCGCTAGGCTTTTAAAAGTAGCTCTTACCCCTTTAAAGATCCAGCATAATATTATGCATTTGTAGAAACCCGTAACGTGAAGAACATAGGCCTATTCGGGGTTTTGAGCTCGTAGTCACAACACGCCAACACCTGCTGGGCTACGGTTATTAACACTCGCGGTAAAACTATTGCATATGCTCGCCATAAAAGCATAAGCGATCACCAACACCATAATAATATTCCCCATCACTTCTCAATAACAGGAAAATAAAATACCACATGTAGGCCTATGTATATTAAAATTATTAGGAAAACACGTAAACTGCCTCGCCGCCATTACCATGCTCGATTTTTCCGTAGTGAGGCGTAGCCAGTGTAGCCAACACTCACAGAAAAATGTGTAACTTCCAGTGCGGCAATCTTGACAATAAATAAACAAATAACAATATCCCGCCTCACATTTAATTTACGGGCGTATGATGAACAAATACAAATGATCTGTTCTCAAATCTCAAGTTTAAAACTTTTATTGGATGAGCGTAGGGAAGATTGCCTTTCACTACACTAGAGAAAAAAATCCCGCATGTTTCCCCCCCCCCTTTTTTTCCTTTTCTAATTGTATTTTTGTGTTTGTTAACACGATTCCGGCTAAACCAAAACTCCCAATTGCGATGACATTTTCTATAGGCCTTCGAAATCTTTTACTGCCACGTTTTTGAGCGCAATCGAAAATTATTTCTCATAAAAAACCCCAATTTAAGATTTTTTTCGATTTTTAAAATAATTCTTTGACTTATAACACCTGCTAAATCTGCTTAACCGCTTGTAATGATTTTTTCACAGAACCTTTTTTTATGAATTAATATTTTCGTGTGAAATTTGAGTGGAATCGAAAAATTATTTTTCATGATATTCGCAGTTTTACGATTTTTTCGATTTTTTTTAAAAATTTCTTTGACTTTTTATCACCTTTATGCTTTTATCCGATTGTAATGATTTTTCACAGAACCTTTATTTTATGAATTAATATTTTCGTGTGAACTTTGAGTGGAATCGAACAAACGTTTTTTCATGATATTCGCAGTTTTACGATTTTTTTTTTTTTCGTTGACTTTTACACCGGCATGCTTTATTCGATTGTAATCATTTGTTTACAGAACCTTAAATTTTTTGAATTTATATATTCGTGTGAAATTTGAGCGGAATCGAAAAATATTTTTTCATGATAATCGCAATTTTACGATTTTTAAATTTCTTCGACTTATAACACCGACAAGCTTTATCCGATTGTAATTATTTTTTCACAGAACCTTATTTTTTGAATTTAATACTCGGGTGAAATTTGAGCGTAATCGAAAATTATTTCTCGTGAAAATCGCAATTTTATGCTTTTTTCGCTTAGTTAGTTTAATCAAAATACGAAGCAATTTTTTTAAAAATCGTGTTTACTAAGAACAAAATAAAACTGTTAGCATGGCCTGGTTGGTCTAGTGGGCAATGATGCTCTGCTCAGCCACGTAGATGGTTGGGGTTTCGTGGCTCGACGAAGGTGTTTTTTTTTTCTTCTTTTTTTCCAGGTAGGCATAAAAAATAAATAAGTCCAACAAAGAAGCTTGTGACTGTGGCAATATAATACGTAGTTACTTATAATAAGTTTACTTTATGCAAAATATGGTTTAATAATTTATACACGTGATGCGTTAAGAGTCAACTATACCCATTTGACATTTTTTTGGGAGCTTTTCCTGCTTCCAGTTTTTCATCCGATCGATATTCAATTTTGCATAGGCTAATTGTCAAGAAAGGATATGGTCACTCTTCTATAGTAAAAGATTACAGAACATTGTTGAGCATTATGCACAATAATTTTTTATTAATTTTTAATGATTTTACAAAAATCCAAAATTCTAAAATAAATTTATTTATTTAGTTTCATTTTTTATTGTTTAAAAATAACTGTGCCACTATAGAAGACTGTATATACGTGACCAAAAGCTACTGCAAATCTGATAGCAATCTGATAAAAAAATGGCTTCAGGAAGAGTTCCAAAAAAAATCACTTCTATTGGGAGACTCTTAATAGTCTTTATTATGAACGTTTTACAGACGACATTATATTGGGAAAAAAATTTTGATTAAAATTAATAATTGTTATTTTTGTTCAATCAAATAAAACAATATTTTATTCTGTTAATCCATAAAAACAAACACAAAAACTTTTTAGTCTGAAAGGTAAAATTAAGAACCGATTATTCAAAATAATAAAAAATTTAAAAATTAAGCAAAAGGGGACTTGTTAATTATAGGGACCCCTCTCCCCCCCCCCTTCCCGAAAAGGAAAGAAGCGCCGTGGTCATTGCGTTGCCGTGGGCAGCTAGCCCCCCCCCCAACCCCCCAAACCTATTTTTTTTTTTTTTTTTTTTGGGGGGGGGGGTTTTATAATGAACAAGTACACAGCAAAGGGGGTAAGCAAGTCATTCAGCATTTCCCAAAAAAAAACTATTGATTACGAATAATAAAGCTCTACAACTGCTAGCTCTCAATAGTGAAATATAAATATATATATGTATGTCCAAAAGTAATGCAAAATACTATTCTACCCCAATAGTAAAAACATAAAACCTTTTCACTCTCAATAGTTAATGAAAAAACTATTCACAACCTATATTAAAACGAAATACTATTGGCAGGCAAAAAGTAAACCTATTAAAACTATTCACTTTCAATAGTAAATAGAAAAACTATTCATTTTGAATAGTAATTTTCATAAGGGAGTAGGTTACAGGAAACTAGTTTCCCAGCTGCTTTGCTTAGCTGCCACAGAAAGTCCTGTGGAAGTGGGAGGCAGACAGCTTGCCAGGACAGCCGGAGAATGTGATGATCAACAAGTGGCTACCTCAACAAGATGTCCTTAGGTACAGTATTTACAGGCTCTAACTACATCTAGGGGCTAGTTTCACTTAATCAAAGAGAAACGAGTTCCTAAAGTCCTTTGCAAGTAAAGAAAGATCCCCGGTATCAAGAAATTTCCCCTCCTCGTTACCACCTCCACTCGGCAAAGGGTGCAGTACTCGCGAGACGTTGGAATGCGGTAGGCCGCATGACCCATTCATCCAGGTGTCATTGTTAAGAAATCAATTTTTTGATGTAGTTAAAATGTTATAATTTCTCATTTATTTGAAATATATGGAATAATTATGTAAAATTAATATAAAATAAACTTTTTATTTTTTAAATTGCTTGAAAACTGCCCCTAATTATTGCCTGTCGTAATTATTCTGATTGTAACCATGAAGTTACAACTAACTCTAATTACGGCAGTTTTCATGCTATTTTAAAAATACAAAGTTTATTTTATATTAATTTTACGTGATTATTCCATATATTTGAAAATAAATGAGAAATTATAACATTTTAACTACATCAAAAATTACTTTCTTAACAATGACACCTGGATGAATGGGTCATGCGGCCTACGGTCCTACCGCATTCCAACGTCTCGCGAGCACAGTCACCCGTGCCGAGTGGAGGTGGTAACGAGGAGGGGAAATTTCTTGATACCTGGGATCTTTCTTTACTTGCAAAGGACTTTAGCTGCTATTGCTGAGCTGCCACAGAAAGTCCTGTGGAAGTGGGAGGCAGACAGCTTGCCAGGACAGCCGGAGAATGTGATGATCAACAAGTGGCTACCTCAACAAGATGTCTAAGGTACAGTAGTTTACAGGCTCTGACTACATCTAGGGGCTAGTGCACTTAATCAAAGAGAAACGAGTTCCTAGCTGCTATTGCTGAGCTTGCACAGAAAGTCCTGTGGAAGTCCTTAGGCAGAAAGCTTGCAATGACAGCAAGAGAATGCGATGATCAACAAGTGGCTACCTCAACAGGATGTCTTGGGCGCAGTGGTTTACATAGTGTGACAAAAACTAGGACACTCAATCTAAGGGAATTTTTCTGTAACAAAGCAACTAAATTGGTGCTCGAAATTGTCAAACTCTCTTTACTTGTCATTTATTGATAGACATACTATTTAGGATCTTTGTAAAATATTTTGACATTGTGTACCGTAGATTATGTTTCGTGCTTGCCACTTGTTTGCTTCCAAGGGGTCTAGTAAACTAAGCTATGTACATCTGTTCCAGCTCACCCCAACTGTCGGTTGTTCATAACACAAGGAGGTTTGCAGAGTCTGGACGAAGCTATCCACAATGCAGTGCCTCTAGTGGGGGTC
The DNA here is from genome assembly GCA_024449915.1 of Sweltsa coloradensis. Taxonomy (NCBI): domain Eukaryota; kingdom Metazoa; phylum Arthropoda; class Insecta; order Plecoptera; family Chloroperlidae; genus Sweltsa; species Sweltsa coloradensis. The sequence goes on along the minus strand of JAMZAV010009396.1, from coordinate 569 downwards.
CCCTTCTTTGCAGATCAGCCCTTCAACATCAACAAGGCCGTGAGGTCAGGGGCGGGCGTTCAGCTGGACATCCTGGTGGTCAATAAGGACAATATACTCAAGGCCATTAGGACTGTCATAGGAGACCCTAGGTGAGGTCGGCAACATACCTTTAGATTTGTTGTGGAATCCTGCTATGCGCATTGGACAAATGGTGTTTATCTGTCAAACGGCAATGTACAGCTTTATGTGCTGTATAATATTATATTTATTTGAATCCGAAGCGTATTCTGTGCGTTACCACAAAAATATTATAAATAATATTTACTGTTTAACAAAGCATAAACTACACAACGAAAAGGTGAAAAGTGCGAAGAAAAATCAAAGGGACAGATTCTGATAATTCTTGTCATCAACACAGTAAATATCTGTTTCTTGTAAGGGTTTCTTTAAAATACGACATGTTTCTATTTAAGAAATATTTATAGGTATCAGTGATGACATAACATTTACTACCTTGATTAATACTTGATTAAACAATAATAAAAAACGTGCGCTAACGGTTTCTTTACCTTACCTCGATATAAAAA
>JAMZAV010009395.1:0-67170 GCA_024449915.1 Sweltsa coloradensis | reverse complement strand
AAAACATTTTTCCCAATTTATTTTTTAAAATTTTAAATTTTTTCCCAAAAAGCTCTTTTTTCCAACAAATTTTTAATTTTTTTCAAATTTTAAAAAAAAAACCATTGACACTAAAATGGTTTTTTAAAAAAACCTTTTCTTTTTAAATTAATTTACATGGTTTATTAAGAGACATATTAACCCAATGGTTAATTAAAAAACCTTGCACCAGGGTTTTTTTTAAAAAATACCATTCATACTGAATGGTTTTTTTTTAAAAAACCATTCTTTTCCCCAATGGTATTTTTTTCAAAGGGAATTGAACAAATTTTTATCATACTATTTTTTACCATAAAGCTATTTTATCCCGAAGGGGATTTTTAAAAACATGTGGATTCACGACATAATATACATGATTTTGGATAGGAAAAATCCTAGAAAGACAAAGTAGGGGTAAAATAAAAATATTTAAAATATATTTTTACTATACGTTGAACAGTAAATTCACTTTCTACGTTATACTTTTTAAATAAACAGAAATTTAAAATGCATATCAAGTGTTTTTTTCTCATACGTTTTTTTTGGATTATTATATACAAACGTGGATTGCATGAAAACAGGTAACAAGGGTATCACAATTAATAGATGTTCCCAAAAAATAACAACAAAAAATATTTTTAAGGGGGTCAACACTTTTTTTTAAAAGATATTTAGCGACGCTTTTAAAATTTTAATTTGCAACGACTTTTTAAATCAAATTTAAATGTGCTTTGAAAACCTTCCAAATACTTTAAAAGGATAGTAGGTAACAAAAAAAATTACCAAAAAAAAGCCGATCCTATAAATCAAAAATCAAAAGGAAATTTTCTCGTTTTGGGTTTAAATGGGGAAACACTCCCGTGGGTGTAATTTTTTTTATTTACTACAATTCAAAAATTAAAAAGAACCCCCCCAAGGGGGCGAACTTTTTTTTGGAAATTTCTGATTGTATAAATAAAAAACAAAGGGGAAATATCCACGATCGTTTAAAATTGATATAAACCCTTTCCCTTCATATCAAATATTACCCTACATTTTCATAATATTAAACGTATGCCACGTAGTACAAAAAACAACTTCCTCGTGTTTTGAAGATCAATTTTTAAAAAAAGTATATAACGTAGTACAAAATTCTAGCTTTCACGACTTATTCGGGAACAACCAAAATAAAAATAATGTATACAAAGTCATATTAAATTTTAAAATTTCCAGACATTAATCGGGTCAAAAATCAAAATAAAAATGAATATATGTCATATTAATTCTTACTTCACAGACATTAGATCGGATCAACCCTCAATATAAAATATCATCGTCATACAAAACACTTCCTTGACGTAAGAAAAGGCAAAGTTTTAATTTGTTTTTGTATAAACACGTATATTAAAATTTTTACTTTCAAGAAATTTGATTGGAAACATCAATAAAAAATAAGTAATCATCGTCATACAAAACACTTCCATTGACGTTAGAACGAATCAATGTTAAAATAATGTCTTTCATCGTCATATAAAATTTTTACTTTCACAGACATTAGATCGGATCAACGTGAATATAACTAGGAAGCTTCGCAAACGCTTTTTCAGGCGCGTTGTTGGATGAGCGTATTTTGTTTTAACGAAAAAAAACGCGAAATTGCGATTTTCATAAGTAACAATTTTTTGATTGCGCTCAAATTTCACAAAAATATATTAATTCATAAAATTAAGGTTCTGTGAAAAAATCATTACAATCAGATAAAGCATGTAGGTGTTATAAGCCGAATTTTTTTTTTTAAACCGTAAAAAGCGAAAAATTGCAATTTTCATGGGTAATAATTTTTAGATTACGCTCAAATTTCACACGAATATATGTATTCATAAAACTAGGAAGCTTGGCAAACGCTTTTTCAGGTGCGTTGTTGGATGAGCGTAATTGGTGCATGCATGCAAACATGCGGATTTTCTGTTGTTCTGTGAAAAAATCATTACTAAGTAGATTTTTTTTTTATTAAATTAAATTAACTAAAAAATTAACTTAAATTTTATTTTTTTAATTAATAGTGATTTAAAAAAAGAATAAAATCGTAAAATTGCAATTTTCATTACAAATAATTATTCGATTGCACTCAAATTTAACACGAATATATTAATTGGATGAGCGTTGCGAGCGTAGCAAGCGAAGTGAAGACTTCAATTTCACTGACCCCTCAAACCATTTAGCTCCAATATTTTTTTGTTTGTTTTTTTGTTTGTTTGTTTGTTTGTTTTTCTGTCTGTTTGTTCGCTCTCTACCGGGCAAACGGCATATGCGATCTTGATGAAAATTGGAGGGGACCTTCGAAATCTCTGAACTTAGATTTGCTACGTTTTTGGGTACAATCGAAGAAATAATTCTCATAAATATCGTACTTTTACGGTTTTTTTTTCGATTTTTAGCGCGATATTTTCGTGACATTTGGGCCTATTCTTACCAAACGAGTGGGGCTAGAACTTTTCATTTTTAAACATGGACATTAAGGTAATGGTGATGTATTGTTTTTTGAAAGAAAAAGTTGAAAAAATTAGCCAGAATCCATATAAATAAAGGTTTTAATATAAGTTTTTTTAAGGTTTATAACAACAATTTACAAGTAACAATAGAAACTTGACAACAACCACCAACAATGCGTTCACAAGGCACTTGATTAGTAAATAGATCCCACGCAAACTAAAAACTTACAAAAAAGCTCACCCATCAACGCGACGGGACTTAAGCGTTTTCCTAGTACATAAAATACAAATTTAAGATTCTGTGAAAAAATCATTGCAATAGGTTATACAGCCTGTAGGTGTTACAAGTAAAAGAACTGTTTTAAAAAAGAAAAAAACGTAAAATTTCGATATTCATGATAAATAATTTTTTGATTGCGCTCAAATTTCACACAAAAATCTTTATTCATAAAATTAAGGTTCTGTGAAAAAATCATTAAAATCGGATAAAGCATATAGGTGTTATAAGTCGAAGAATTTTTTAAAATCGAAAAAAATCGTAAAATTGCGATTTTTATGAGAAATAATTTTCCGATTGCGCTCAAAAACGTGGCAGTTCTTAGTTTAAAGATTTCAAATGCCTCCATAAAATTTTATCACAATTGGAGTATTGGTTTAGCTGGAATCGTGTGAACAAACACACAAAAATAAAGAAAAAAAAGAAAGAAAAAAAACATTCTGGATTTTTTTCTCCAGTGTTGTGAAATGGAATCTTTGCCTCGCTCGCTACGCTCGCTACGCTCATTCAATAAGGGTTCTGTGAAAAAATCAGTACAATCGAATAAAGCTTGTAGGTGTTATAGGTCGAAGACAATTTTTTAAAATCGAAAAAAATCGTAAAATTGCAATTTTCACGTGAAATAATTTTTTCATTGCGCTCAAAAACGTGGGTGTTCTGAATTCAGAGATTTCGAACAATTGGAATATTGGTTTAGCCGAAATCGTGTTAGCAAACACACAAAAATACAAACAGAAAAAATAAGAAAAACGAAAAAAAACGTAAAGTTGCGATTTTCATGAGAAATAATCTTTCGATTGCGCTCAAAAACGTGGCAGTTCTAAGTTCAGAGATTTTGAAGACCTTCAAAAAAATTTAATCGTAATTTGATTATCGGTTTAGCCGAAATATGTTAACAAACACACAAAAATACAATTAGAAAATAAACAAAAAAATCGAAAAAATCGTAAAATTGCAATTTTCACGAGAAATATTTTTTTGATCGATTTTTTCAACCGTGCAGTTCTAAGTTCAAAGATTTCAAAGGTGTCCATAAAATTTCATTGCAATTGGAGTATCGGATTAGCCGGAATCGTGTTTACAACACACAATAATACAAACAGAAAGAAAAAAAACATTCCGGATTTTTTTCTCCAGTGTAGTGGAATGGAATCTTCGCTTCGCTCGCTACGCTCGTTACGCTTATCCAAAATAATGTTTACCATCGTCGTATAAAACACTTACATTGACGTTAGAACGAATCAATGTTAAAATAATGTATGTCATCGTCATACAAAATTGTAACTTTCATTGACGTTAGATCGGGTCAATATCAATATTTACTAGGAACTTTCGCTTTTTCAGGAGCGTTGTTGGATGAACGTAATTTGTGCATTGAGCTGCCATGTGTTATGCAGACTTTCTGTTATTCTGTGAAAAAATTATTACTAAGCAGTAGAATTTTTTTTTGTTATTTTTTTGAAAAACAAAAAAATCGTAAAATTGCGATTTTCATGAGAAATAATTTGAGAGAGATGAGATCTGATGAATGGGGGGTGCAGCACCCCCCACAGACATTGTTGAATAACTTTGTTAATAAGGCAGCACTAATTCTGGGATTAACGGCACTAATTAGCACTAATTCAGCACTAAATATTTGTAGAGTTTGAATGAGATCGGAGGAATGGGGGGTGCCAACTTCACGGACCTTGCAAAATACTATAAAAAAAATGGAACTATAAAACAGGTAGTAACGTTATAAATATAAATCATTGGACTTTTTCACGGTTAGTTATAAACGCTATAAAAAAAAATTTTGTAAACTAAAAGTGAAAAAGTCCAATGATTTATATTTATAATGCAAGATACTATTTTAGGCCAGAATAATGTTAAATGACATTACCACAACAAATTCTGTACATGTACTTAGCGACTAGTACTGTCACACATCTATAGCACATCAAGTGTTGCAATACAATTATGAAAGTTTGCGACACCACCAAACAATAAACACAGTCTAAAAGTATTAATCAAAATTACATAGTTATAAATTATTATTACAATTCTCCGTGTTTGTGCTTGGAATCGTAGTGACGACGTAAATTAAATGGTTGATGGGCTCGATAGGAACACTTTGTACACGGGAACTGCGGCTCTTTCCCGCACTCGTATTTGGAGTGGTGATACAAGGAAGTCATAATTCTGAATTGTTTGCCACAAGCTTTACACTGGGGTCGTTGTTTGTCAACGCATTCGTACTTAATGTGACGGGACAGAGCTAGTTTTATTGAGAATGTCTTGCTACACTTCGGACACATGTGCGGCTTCTTTCGTCCACAGTCGTGTGTAACGTGGCTGGTTAGAGTTTGTTTTATCGAGAATGTCTTGCTACACTTCAGACACTTGTGCCGCTCATTGCGTCCACAGTCGTGCTTCTGGTGGAACGTGAGATCCTTTTTCCTTTTGTATGAACGAGGACAGTCTTGACACTGATGTCTTTTAGAGCCAGGTGTGCTATCTGGAACAGGGCGCCATTCCTGCTCGGAATCTGTTAAATTATAATTATATTTGAGAGTCAATGAAAAGAAGCGGCTTAAAGAACTACATTTGCTCTACTACAAGAATTACGAAATGAATTCTTTACCCAAACATGAACTCTCCACATAACCAGTATCAAGCAAGATCCCCACATCACACCACATCACAACCATATAATAAATATTATCGACTTTGACAATAGCATTATAATTTCATTGTAACTTATCTTAACAAAAACAAACAAAAGCAAAATAAAATAGAATTTAATAGAGCATAATCAAGGTTAATAGCGCTTGTGGAGTATTAGTAATAACAGAACAACAAACAAGTAGGGAGTTTTCAGAACGTCAGTGATTTCCTATTATGGCATGCTGCTGTCGCGGTGTCGAGTGTTTTGTAAAATCTCAATCTTATATTACAACCATTTACCATTCACATTCTTTCATCCTCGCATCCCTTACTTTTTAAAACCCTTTCATAAAGTTCTCGTCGGCAGACGTGAAGAACACAATTTAACAATAAGCATACGGAGCTGCGGGATCGAAAAGACATCGCCGCCCCACACCGCCACATTGTCAAATGATACGTTGCAAAAAAAGTGCAAAAAAAATTAAAAAGGCCATCGATTATAGCAATTAATAATCAGCCATTAAAATATGAAAATTTGTCAGTTTTAAAGTAAAGTGGCTTAAGAAGAAATATTTTAAACGTGTAGGTTTTTATTCTGTTTTTCTTATACTAAAAGAAATGTGTCCAGAGTGAGACACATATTTTGTTGAATTGATTGCCGTCAGGCAAATTAGCACGAAGAGAAGAGCAAAGGGTTAAAGGCTCATTCACAACCAACTTAGGCCGCTAACTTAGCAGCTAACTTATCCTCTAACTTTAGGTGGCTGTTCACGATGACTTTTTCCGAGGTTAAGTTTACGCTGTACATAATCTTAACTTGCATTATAAATTTGCATCCTATTCCCTATTTTGCCAGTATTTGAATTTAAATAACATTTATAACCATCATATAACAACCTTCTTGTGCTCGACTGGTAGTTAAAATTAAACAAACAGCATTTCTGTCAAACTAATTTAGTTGTTTCTTTGGCATCCATCTTTGCAATATTTTATTCTCAAGGCGTTCTCTGATTGGTTCATTCTGGTTAAGTTAACTACTAAGTTTAAGTTTGGAGTTTGCAAACTTCCGGCCGCTGATAAGTGTAAATTAAAGGCTAAGTTTTGTCATGAACAGACATGATGTTTTCCATAAAACAAACCTTTAATGTAGCTGCTAAGTTAGCTAATAAGTTGTTTGTGAATGGGACTTAATATTAATAATAATATAATAAACAATAATAATATAATAATATAATGTTAAAAAATTGGGCTGAGCAAACACAACGGGAACTATCTACATATGTACACTATTTTAGGCCAGTATAATATAGGAGAGTTCCACAAATAAAAACGTTAAAACTTTTCTAGAAAAAAAGAACTAATACTCGATAACTAATTACAATCAAATCAAGAATTAGTATTCTTGGGAGACTTCAATGAAAACATCTCTCCAAATAGTAAACACCCAAATTATGATCAACTTACAAATCTAACTCTTTTAACCTAATCCTCACCGTTATGAACCAACTAAAGTTGACCAAAGATGGCATACTTCATCCATTATTGCCAACATAGAAACAAAAACTACACTTCCATTCAAGACACAGGTACTTAACATTGGTATTGCCGACAATTATGCTCGAGTGATCAAAATTCAATTTCACAATTTAATTCCTCAAACGACAACAAAAACAGTACAATTATTAAAAGAAACTACGTCCGCGGAAGAAATCGTGTCGATTATGATTGATCGGTGTTTCCGACTCAAATAATTATGCCGGTCTCTAGTTGGTCATTGTAAAGTTTTATCAACATCGAAGTAGGCATTTGCCCGGTTGAGAGATAATTATCACGAAAATATAGTTAAAAACGAAAATAATAGAATAACGATGTTTGTGAGTAATATTCCTTTAGTTGTACCCAAAAACGTGGCAGGTCTAAGATTAAGAGACTTCAAAGGTCCTCTAAAAATTACATCACGATCACATATGCCGTTTCTCCAGTAGAGAGCAAAGAAACGGACAAAAAACAAAAACACTTTGAGAGGTTCAATCAAAAACGCACACGAGGGCAGTGAAATGCTATTCAAGTACAAGCTTACCTGGTGCAGAGCCTTCTCGGGTAAATATTATGGTATCCAGGGAACACATGTCGTCGAACACTTCATCCAGATGTGACGGTCTTGTCTCAGCTGTGAACAGGTATGATCCACTCAGAAACCAATTGTAACTTAACATCTATGCTATGCAGTATATTAAAACAAAAACACTGTGAGAAATTCAGTCAAAAACGCACACAAGAGCAGTAAAATGCTATACAAGCGTACCTGGTGCAGAGCCTTCTCGGGTAAATATCACGGTATCACGGGAACAAATGTCGTCCTCTTCGTCTAGATGTGACGGTCTTGTCTCAGCTGTGAACAGGTATGATCCACTCAGAAACCAACTGTAACTTAACATCTATTCTATGCAGTATATTAAAACAAAAACACTGTGAGAAATTCAGTCAAAAACGCACACAAGAGCAGTAAAATGCTATACAAGCGTACCTGGTGCAGAGCCTTCTCGGGTAAATATGACGGTATCACGGGAACAAATGTCGTCCTCTTCGTCCAGATGTGACGGTCTTGTCTCAGCTGTGAACAGGTATGATCCACTCAGAAACCAACTGTGGCTTAATATCTATTCTATACAGTATATTAAAACAAAAACACTGTGAGAAATTCAGTCAAAAACGCACACAAGAGCAGTAAAATGCTATACAAGCGTACCTGGTGCAGAGCCTTCTCGGGTAAATATTACGGTATCCCGGGAACAAATGTCGTCATCCTCTTCGTCCAGATGTGACGGTCTTGTCTCAGCTGTGAACAAGGATGATACACTCAGAAACCAACTGTGGCATAACATCTTTCTATACAGTATATTATTCAACTAAAAGACAAACAATTAGACACAATTCTTCAATATGAATGGTAGAGAAACAGGCAGACATTAACCAACACCAAACCTCAAAATTAAGTAGAGTAAGCACCAGAAACTAAATAGCTGAGAAGCACATGCCTTAACCTGTGGTAATAGAGAAGAAAACGGTATAAGATTGCAATATTAGTAGTGGTAGCGGTACACGACATGAAAAACGATAATACTGCACTTTTTGAACACGGTTTGCCGCTTTGCACAGTTGTAGGTGGGACCAAAAGTAATATTTAAGGATGTGGAGGCACTCGAAATTTCCCTTAGAATTCAAAATGGCGGCCATTTTTCAAAACGATGTTCTCAGATACAAAAATTCTTTTGATGTGTCTAATAAATCATGTTTGGTATCGTTTTCGTATATTTTCGACTCGAATAACTCGAAAATAATGTCAAAATAAAAATCTGAGTGAAATTCTAGAAGTTAATCATGTATTTAGTAGTATTTTCAAGAAAATCTTCTTACATTGGGTCCGACGTAGAAACTCCTTTACCCTGCCCCTGTAACTGCATCTAGCATTAAATTATTATGATTAAAATGTTTAATTTAAAACCGACATTTATTTTTTTACTTTTTGGCCAGTCATTGCTGCGACAACCATAGGTGCTCAACAGGGCCCCGATTCATGTACATTTATCCCGGGTATAGGTGGTATAAGGACGGTATAATGCAGGACATGGCAGGATAAGGCCTGGTTAAGTCTGAGCAACTCTCATCCAATCAAAAATTTCCAATGCAACAACAGACACAACAAATGTTATTTTCCACTGCATTCCACAGCCATGTAAATCAGCAAATTAGCAAATGAACACTGAAAATTTGCACAATCTTTTGTTTTACATTTTTATTTAGTGACAGAAGATTGCGTGAGATCGTTAAAAGAAAAGAAAAGGCGTATTATTGCCGTAAATTTTGAATAGCCTAGGACTATCATACTATTTTTTATCTGCATTAGGCTTTTAGTAATCAAAACTAGTTATTTGTGCGGGTTGTGTGTCTAAACAAGGTCGTGCAGGCCTAGGGTTGTCTAGAAGAGGCTTAGGGCTTGTCAAACGTGTAACGTTAGTATTAATTTTATATATTCCTATAGCCTAATGGAACTTTAGGCCTACACTGTTGTATAATGAATAATTTTCTACATCTGGGCCTAGGCCCGGGATGGTTTCTGATTTCTTTTATGAGAGTAATGACAACTTTTCTCGTTTTACACATAGACGCAAAATTTTAAAATGTCCGCCATCTGTTTACATATTTTCTTATCCCCGTGCGAGGCGGGATAAGTCTTCATGAATTGGATTCGGAGTTATACCGCACTTATACCACCTAAATCTGCTTATACTGGGATAAAAATGTACATGAATCGGGGCCCAGGTGGTTAATGATTATTGTGCTGATTAATTTGCTGTTCTTTTTTAACACGGTTTGGCACTTGGCTCAGTTGAAGCTGGTACCCAAAAGATTTTTTTAAGATGTGGAGGCAATAAAAATTCCCTTCGAATCCAAGATGGCGGCGATTTTTGGAATCTTGACCTTAGAAACAAAATTCTTGCAGTTTTTCAAATTCATCTGTGTTTGGGAGTCATTTTCATATGTAAGTGACTCTCAGAATACAAATATTACTTCAATATTAAAGTAAAATAACAAAAATTGAGAAACTGAGTATTTTGTAGAATGTAGAATTTAAACTCAATACTGGAGTTTACTTGGCCTGTGCTTACTTTGTGACTCGGAGACGAGTTTCAGAACTCAGTTTTTCGTTTTTCTTTCTTTCGGGTCTCTGCCCTTGCCGTAGATAAAGCACACGAACAAAATAATGCTCTTATTAAGGGTGACCGTGGTGTAGTGGGCCTAACAGAAGATCCAGTGGCTCTTTGGAGGTGGTCAGTTGTATGTCCTAAAGTCTGCAGGTTACACAGTGAATTTATTCCCGCACAAGATGAAACCCCCAGTATTCTCCGACACCATGAGCAATACTCAGCATACCAGACTATGTTTAGGGAAGACACTTGCGCTCAGATTTCAGATTTCAGATTCAGATTTAGCACGCTTTTATTCAACTTCATTGATACAGATAATACAAAACATAGAAAACAAACATTGATTTACATAATATGAAGGTGAATGCCCACATGAGAGAGGCTTGTGTGTGGGCGCATAATATTTTGTGGCAGTTCAGGTTTAGATGGCAGATGACGTTGAATCTTGGTATGTATACATAATTATGTAGTATTCAATCAAAGTATATAAATGTATGTGTATAAATAAAGTATATAATGTATAAAAAATATATAAATGGTACCACTATAGTGAGTATTATGTAAGCTATAGGTACTTATATTTATAAAGTGGATTCTTAGTGTTACATTTTAACAATATTATTACTATTGATTCATAGCAGTTGTCGACTCAAAGACAGTTTTCTAGAATTTGGTAATACGTTCTTGGAATTAAGCGAAGATCTTATAGTAATTGACAGCCGGGTATAAGTGAGCAGGGAAAGTGTTGACACATTAAACTCTCTTGTAGATGATGGCATCAATCTGTATAAGGTTGTAATGGAGATACTAAATAGTTGATAACTTAATAACTACTTTTCAACCCTGAAAGACAGTGAACAAAAAGATCTTCACGGCTAAACTAAAAATTACGTCTGTAGGCGACAAGAATAAGAAGTGTGATTACTGATGAGCAGCTTTTCTCTAAACTATTCATTGCAAGTCAGCACAGGGAAATTGAATTAGATGACTTTTATTCCACACGAAAATCAGGCTTGTCCCCCTTCGATTTCAGCAAATGGTGACCTGCGCATAGGTAACAAAGGCAAACTGACCATAAGCACTAAGAGATTTTCAAGCATTCACTGATTTTGACACAGTGTCTGCTTTTAATTCCAAAGGCAAGCGTTCTGCCAAGAGAGCAATGTATGAAGTTAGTGAAGAACGCGGCACAGAAGTAATAAAATTGCTTTAAACAGAAAATCTTAAATACCTGTATTCTTTACTAAATACCTATCAATTAGTCCATTTGTGATAATAGCAGTAGTGAATTTGTAAAATATACGTATCATTAATATTTTGAGCTCAAATTCGTGTTCTCTGGCTCAAATTCATATGTACTTGACACCAAACATGATATTATTATTCACCGAACAAAATTTTGTGTTCAAAGGTCATTTCCAAAAATCGCCGCCATCTTGGATTCGAAGGGAATTTTAAATGCCTCCACATCTTAAAAAAATCTTTTGGGTACCAGCTTCAACTGAGCCAAGTGCCAAACCGCGTTAAAAAAGAGCAGCATATTAATCAGCACAATAATCATTAACCACCTGTTGAGCACCTCTGGTTGCCGCAGCAATGACTGGCCAAAAAGTAAAAAAATGAATGTCGGTTTTAAATTAAACATTTAAATCATAATAATTTTATGCTAGAAGCATTTACAGGGGTAGGGTAAAGGAGTTTCTACGTCGCCCAAAAAATTTTTTAAACATAAAAGAGATAAACTTTAAATATCACCCGGATTTTTATTTTGACATTATTTTCGAGTTATTCGAGTCAGAAATATACGAAAACGATACCAAACATGATTTATTAGACACATCAAAAGAATTTTTGTATCTGGAACATCGTTTTGAAAAATGGCCGCCATTTTGAATTCTAAGGGAAATTTCGAGTGCCTCCACATCCTTAAATATTACTTTTGGTCCCACCTACAACTGTGCAAAGTGGCAAACCGTGTTCAAAAAGTGCAGTATTATTTTGCGTACCGCTACCACAGGTAACTCAAGCAACAATCAATATATTAGTTATGTGAATAAATAAAATAATGGCGTTATAAGAGGAAACAGGGAATGGAATAAATAAACAAAATTGCACTAATTTTTATCTACAGCGTTTATTATTGAATAACTCATGGTAGTCAAACATAAAAGTGGTAAACTGTTTTTGCGTAATATGTTAATGCATAACATAAGCAAATAATTTGAATGTATTTGCGTAATATGTAACTTATATGAATATCATTAGCAAATCATTGGAATATATTTGTGTAATATGTAAATGGATATCATTAATATTACTCTATTTTTATTAATTTATTTAAAGTCTATCCTATTCAGTTATAAAAACTTATTTACAAAGGAGGACAACTAAATAAAGCTAATAACATAAATGCAGACACAACAATGAACTACATTTAAGTAAATATTTGAAATAGTAATATTACAATAACAATGCATTAAAACACTACGATTTTGGTCATTGTCAAAGTCATTTGACTGTACGTATTTGCGAAATTTGTATCCAACATAAAACAAAAAACTTGTAAAAAAACAGCCAAACCTTACACAATCAAAAGCAATGAGATCTAAAAGAAATGTCAAAGTTTATGTACCCTCCTACATTTTCGCAATCTGAATACATAAATTCACTTTGCTCTGTGACTGGATCCTTGGAAAGCGTGGCAAAATTTTATTTGCAACTATTGTTTTAAAATATAAAAGTTTGTGCAAATTTATTGTGTATTAATGAATTAAGATTGCGAAAATGTAGGAGGGTTCATAAGCTTGGCATTTCTTTTAGATTGACTGCTTTTGATTGTGTAAGGTTTTTGTGTTTTTTTTTACAAGTTTTTTTTTTATGTGGGATCTCATTACTTTTTCAAGTTCCATTACAAAACTATTTGTTAAAATACAATAATTTTATCAAAGGCGATTTAATTGATATGGTATTACCAATTAACAATAGAATTGAAAATATCTAGTAGTCTAAATACTTGTTTTTTGTAAACAACGAAGGTGATCATTGTCAAGTAACTATAGTTACTTTTGTTGATTATATTCTTGTAAAAGGCTTATAAGAAAACCTTTATTTGGAAGCCTTCGAGCAAAATTTTTCAACTTTTTCTTTCAAAAGGCACTATAAAACTATAACCTTAATGTAAATGTAAAATATGAACGTTGTAGCTACACCCGTTTGGTCAGAATCGTGGGCCGATTGAAACTGACGATTTAGACAGTAGAAGCAGTAATAGCAGTAGCAGTAGTAGTAGCTTACATCCTTAAAGTGATTTTGAGCATTTTTCAAGCCATTTTTTCCACCAAGAAGGAATGCTCGTACCCCAACCAAATTTGGCATGTGTTGGGAGGTACCTAAATCCCATCGAATTTAATAGTTATCAAGTTCACATCACGTTTCATGACGGCTGGGTAACACCTCGAAATCAACCCAACTCTGCTTGCTGTTAAAGTGCCCGAGTGTGTAGCGCGCCACGGCTTGGCTGCGGCGAACCAACGGGCACCTAGATAATTATGTATGTCTATAGAAAATCATTGAACTGTATTTGCGAAATATTTATATGCAAGTCGTTAGCAAATCATTGGACTGTTTTGCGTAATATGTATATGCATATCATAAGCAAATAATTAACGGATTAAAAACACGCGGTATATGCAGAAAAGTAAAGCTAAAGCACAAGGAATGTGTTTGGTTTTGTGTGAATCTGAATGATAAAAACACTTCTTATCAGATCTCAAGGACTTCTTTGCCAGAATATGGTCTCCAGATCTCCACGTCCTAAGGCCAGGGAGGTAACAAGAATACCACGTGGAAAAAGTTATATTTTAGTTCTTAATTTGCATTATCAGATCAACATTATAAAACACTAACTGTTTGCGCGTAGGCGAGAGAGTTCAACAAGCGACCTAGTGTAGGGCGAGGGGGGGCAACAGACAACTAAGTATTCGATGAGGGGGGGGGGCGGTTAGTGGACTGTATTAAGATTAAGGAATCGAGATTGCCATGAGAGGCGGAGAAATTAAGGAAACCGAGCTGCGAAATAAACTGAAATCACTTACCGACTTGCTGTATGGGCTGGGCAAGGTAGCAGGGAGGCAGGCGTGTAGATTACTCAGGTGGGCGGCGGGCGGCGGGGGCGTCGGGGGCGTCGGCGTCGAGAGCGATTTTATGGTGAAATATATACACTAATATAATGTTAAAACACAATAGAAATAGTTACCAGGTACGCGAGGTGCGAGTAGAATGCGTAGAACACACGCGTTCTCTACGAGCGAGAGACTTGAGAGCTTCTTTCCGACGGAGCGGCTGAGAGTACACTGATGTGCGAGTTGCCAGCATAGTGCTGACAGACGCAATTGCGAGCAGTGATACAGAATACATCACAGCCGGTGGGAAAGGATAGAAATTGAAAGGAAATCAAATACTGGCGTAAACACTAACTGAACAAATTTACTGCAGTTAAAAATAAATTGACGATTAAAATAAATTGTCACTCTTATTTATAAGGGCCTGAAGCAATCTATGTACTGTGAGTCTAGCTGTAGCGTGTGTTTCACAGGTTGGAACCGTTGTCACAAGGCCGCTTTGTTAAGCCCTAGTTGTCAAAATGCTTTAGCTCCAGTAATCATCTTCAACCTCAACATTGTTATGACCTCTCTAGACATCAGTCTACAGCAGCACCTGCAAAGAAAGTAAGTACTTCAGTGAGATGTCTATAAACTCACATCTGGAGAGCTAAAGACGAAGCACGTGTATACACATGTTAAGCAGGGGTTGGCAACTAGAAATAAAATTGGCTCGATTGAATACACACTCTTATATAATAAGATAATAAATAGTTATAATACTAATATAAAACCTTTCTAATACAGTGCATAAACTAGAAAAATAAAGATAGCTACGAACCAACAGGTAAAAGTTTAGGCATTTGTTGAATCATTTCATTCGAAACATGTTTACATGTGAAAATAGTTGTTTTTGTGCTCTGAAATAATCTAGTTTCTTCTTTCTTGTAAATGAGAACCATATACATTCTTCTTAAAGGAAAATCAATGCATGACAGATTTCACTCAGCATTTAGAGGGAGCTGTGACCTAATGATACTGTTGTTGAATTAACAGTATCCCATTTAAAATATTTCTATTCCATGACTATATTAGTTTTTAGGGGCATAGGTGATATTAAATTGCATAATAAATAAAATAGTATTTATACAAAGTTTGTAGTGGTAAAGCCAGATAAGTCAGGCCCGACAGTTAAAATTATCCCAGTCTCTAATGAAAACTTAATTGACTACTAAACAAGTGACCATAAGACGTTACTAATTTCATATGTACATTCAGAATATGTTTAATTAAAAAAATATCCGATCTTTATCATTGATATTATTGTTAAGAAGCCATGCTTG
Source organism: Sweltsa coloradensis (assembly GCA_024449915.1). Taxonomy (NCBI): domain Eukaryota; kingdom Metazoa; phylum Arthropoda; class Insecta; order Plecoptera; family Chloroperlidae; genus Sweltsa; species Sweltsa coloradensis. The sequence continues at coordinate 51,606 of JAMZAV010009395.1, read as the reverse complement.
CGTTTCTTGCGGTAAAACGTTGATGTCTACTAATAATAATTAGCACTGCCTGTTTGGCTTTGACAAACTTCATGTATGTGGTTAACTGACATTTATAATTTACGACTTTGCCACAATCAGGGCAAGGAAGAACGTTACCATTCTCAAACTTCTTGTGAATTGTAAAGTAACTATTCTATGTTAGACTTTGACACAATCTGGGGACTGAAAGATTTTATAACACTCTTGTTTTAAATGATTTCGTAAATTCCAAACAAAGCCAAATTCCTTGTTCCTGTTGGAACAAGTATAGTATTTACCGCAAACGTGTTCAACAATATATAATTCAAATATTTTAACCACTTCAAAACTATACTGCATTTTGAGCAGCATGGATCATTCACAATTCCATTCTCTTTATGAGCCACTTCACCCTGGCCACCAGCAATATAAGTGTGTTTGTTAAAGGCCTTGTATCCTTCCTCATTCCCTGTTGATCAGGAAGCCAGGGCTGAGGAGAGTCTGAAACAAGAATATCGATGTGCGTTACTTATTGGCAGTGTTGAAGCAGAATGGAGGAAGACAAAACCATACATTTTATTCTAAACTCTGCTGGTCTAGAACGGTTATATTTTATTGTGGATGATAAAGAACACCGGCCTTATACGCATGCGTCGTAAAACAACACAGATCTGAACATTTTATGTGAATCAATCCAGAAATTACAAAATTCATCTCAGCATCTTATTTCAAATTTCGTAGTCAACCCAGATTTTCTTGCAACTGCATGCAAAATGTGAAAAGTTGGATTTTGTTTATGTAAAGTCCCTAAATTATTTGCAACAACACAGTTTATTACCACAATCTAGAGTGATGTCACACATCCACGTATGCTATAGTTGTACAAACACCACTGTGGCCCGTGCCATTACATGCGCGCGTCTCCTGGCCGAGTTTACTCTCTGTTGTATGTGTGTTCTGTGGACACGGCTCAGTTCTCGTCGGCAGACGCGAGGAACACATTTAACCGAATAGTTTTTAAACGGCTGTAGAATGTCAAAGGAGAAGAGGAATATCGAGAATACATTTTTAATTGGGTTCATGGATTGACTTTTTAATATTCCCGAACTTAATATGGTTTCCATATCTTAAGTCATAACTGATCCATAATCGCATCAAGAATGGTAAAAATATTATTATTATTGTTAAAATGTACAGTCAATTACAGTAGTTCTATTCTCAGCTATAAACGCTATGAGCACTATACGTACGTGATGTCACCTACAGCACTATAGTCCAACCCCATAATTACATACTTTGCATTAATCCACTCCCACCTTTTTCTGGTACACTTTTCTGGGGTGCAGAAAGAGTCTTCATCCTTCAGAAAGAGCAACTAGGATAATAGCGGGGGCTTCTAGAAAGCGATCTTGTCTAGCAGTGCATGTGTAGTGAATCAGTCAGAATCTCATTTTGTTGCCTTAATGCCGACATCTTCCAGCAATACTCAACTGTTCGATCATTTTTACATTTTCCAGAAATTTTAATCATATATTGTCATTTTTGGGGGTAGTTCCTCCCCTTTTTAAATGGTATACATGGTCTGTTTCTTATCCCAAGGGTGATTGGAATCGTTTGTTGAAAATAAGATGATTGAGACAAATTTCATTAACAATTTAAGTTATTTAAACATGGTCGGAATGTGCGGAGTGGCGATTAATAATTCATTGAAAAATAAAAATTTATTTTTTTTAAAAGAAAAGAATGCAGACCTTTCAATAAATAAGATTCCCGGTAGTGGTGACGAGGTTGAGGGGAAGGGCTTAGGCCCTAGGATTACAGACTGGAGCCGGGGAGGGGGAGTCGAGAAGAGTCTGGGGGAAGTTCTTGGGGGGCGATGTGCGATCGATCGGGGATTTTACATTCTGACCAGCAAACACAAAATTTTGTCCCCGGGGAAGAGTTAAAGGGTTTTCCGTCGAGGGCTTAATAACGTTGGTTATAAATGGGTTGGACATAAAGAACTAAGGGGAAGAACAAAAAAGAGAGCGAGTCAGGAGTGCCAGGAGCCCGGGGCAGCCAGAGGGCAGCGCCCCCATGGCGAAGAGAGAAGACCGGGCGAGTCGTCCAGGGGTCCGGGTTCGGGGGGACATCGCAGAATACCAGGGCCCAAATGGAATAGTGTAAGCAAAATGATTTCTTTACAGTAACGCAGTAAAGTCAGGGGACACGAACCACGTTCAGTGGGGTGGATGCTGCACCCAGCTGATGGGCAAGTTTAGGTTTTAAAATTTGTTAAATACATGTGCTCCTTTTTTTGTTGAAACCATTTCTTGTTCATTTTAAATTCCAAATCATGTCCTAGAAGTCACCCCCCCGTTTATACTATCGATCTCGGTCACCGTTGGGAAGATTAGATGTGTAAAAAATAACAGCTACTCCCCCCAAAACAATAGTTATTTTGGAAATAACATCCATCCCAAAAAGGGCTAATAACCCCCCAACGTGACATGGTGGATTTGGCGCCTAGGTTGTATATGATAGAGCTTTTATATACAAGGTATTAAATGGTTTTTGAGGGATTTTTGACGTGTGTTAGAGAGGGTTTTCAAAAAGGGGTTCGCTTTAAAACATAATTAGTTATGTTTTATGAGTTTATGAGTGTTAGTGTTGAAATTTCAGTTTCATAATGTTATGTATCTGTATTGATAGAAAACATAATTGGTTATGTTCGTCAAACATAAATCTTTTTATAGCAGATGTGGAAAAGGTTGACTTTTGTTCGTGGCAGATTTGCTACCCCCTTTTTTAAAAATGTGATAGGTGTATCAGTTTAAGGCCGTGTCTTAGCATGCGTTTGTCCGAGGGGGATGAAAAATTTGTTTTCCACTAGTCGAGATTTTTTATTTTTTGTTACTATGCTCTCATACCTGGGGAGGGAAATTTTATTTTGCCTTGGGGTGACTAGTTTTTTTTAGTTTTGTATAAAAAAAGTTATTTTGATTTAAAAAAATTTACCAAAAAGTTTGGTTGTTTTTTCAAATTTTTTCTTGTTTTGTAAAAAAAAAAGATTTAGTTTAAATTTAAATTCCTCTCTTTTAATTTTGCAATTTTATCGTTTTGGCCATAAAATTTTGAGTATTGTTTAAGTGGGGCACCCATCCCTAGTGATGGGTCCCTGAGAGTCTTTTACGGGTTCAAGCACCCCGAACAAAAAAAACTCAAAATCTACACCTTTTACGTTTTTACAGGGGAAAGGGGAACAGAGTCGGGTTTGAGACTAGATGAGGCAGTAGGCGTGCCTTTCCGGTTTGTAAGTGATAGTGACAGTTCTAGCGAGGACAGTTCGGACAGTGACAGTGTCTGTAGTAGTCTATGGTGGGGACGATATTTTGCCTTTTTCTGAAGGCAATATGTCGTCAATGAGCCTCATAGGTTTAGGCGTGGCAAGGATGACGGGAGCAGTGGTTTAGAGACGTAGACATGGCCCGCGACGTCGAAGGGTGGACGGGGGAAAAAAAAGGTAAATAGTTTGGGGATTTTTTTAGAAAGGGAACTTTTGATTTACTGTGAGGTTCGTCATAAATTTAAAAGCCGGGGGGGCCCGATGGGACCGCCCCAAGGGAATGGAAGAGTTTGAAAGCTCATTTATTCAAAATGGGGTTTTAGTCTGGATGATAGTCAGCAGGGACAGCTGTGATGATCTCTGAGTTCAGCGAGAGGGAGAACCGGAAGGAGTAGCGTTGAACGAAAATTTCTTTGTACAAAGATTAATCCAGTAATCCCGATAAAAGAAAGGGTTAAATGGGTGATAAAAGGTTTAAGACCAATTTTGGCAGTGGGACTGGGAAATTAAAAAATTTAAAAATTTGGACGTTTTGTTGAAGGAGTTTAGACTATTGGGGAAAAAGCGGGGTAAGGGGCCAAGGTTGAAGAAGAGATTTAGTTGCTTAGTGAGGTCAGAGGTAAAAAACAAGGAGAAGGAAGTAAGATCTGCGAGTTTGATATTTTGGGTTGAGATGGTGCGCTATGTCTCGTGAGTTTCAGGAGTTAAGGGCAAAAAAGGGGAAAAGGGGGAACAGCTACACAGGCTGTAGGGCAACGGCTCTTGTTCAGGTCCACAGAATGCTAATTTCAGTCAACAGGGGTGGTTTCCAACAAATCCACAATCCCAAGGTAGCATTTCCCGGCCTTCTCCTGCTATTCCATTAAAACAGGGAAATTTTCAAGTCCAGTCGGAGGGTTGGTATAATCAGGGAAGGTTGGTCCTAATAGGGGTGGTTATATGAGATAAATCAACAGTCCAATCAACGTTCTGGTAATTTGTATGGTTTGTTTTTTTTTGTGTAACCCGGGTATGGAATTAGAGTTTGTCAGAAACTGAAAGTTTTTGCAGGAAAGGGAGGAATAGAAAAGGAACGGGAATCAAGGCAGTCTAGGACACGGGCTTTAAAATTGGTGATGCCCCCCTTTCGGAAAACTTATGGGGTTTCCCAAATTCGAGAGGTTCGGAACTAAAAATTAGTCCGTTCCATAAAGCAGTGTTAAAATGATTCGGGAGGTGCAATAGAACCAAATTTGGGGGTGTATGTTTTTTGGTTTCCCGGTCGGACACAAGAAAGGGCTGTCGGGTTCTTAAAAAACACTTGTTATAGGCGTAAAAATTTACTGGGTTTTGGAATATTTTTACTGATTATGCAAAACGGTATTCCAAAGAACGTTTGGGAGTTCCAAACAGAAAATTCACAGGACGTACTACGGTTTCGGAGGCACAGGTAATAATGTTTCAACAAGTTTTCATGAGAATCAAAAACAGGGTTTAAAAGGTGTATGGATGTTTTAGTATGCTACAGGGGGTAGTTTGAAAATTCCCGTTTGTCAGATGGGGGAGGTTTTTAAGTTTAGTGGACGTGGGGCTGGAGTTTCTTGCATTTGAGATGATTAGTAAATCATTGGGTGCCGCCCCAGTTTTAAAGGGTTTTTGTTTTAAAAAAAGCAAATAACTCAATGTTTCAAGTTGTAGGCCAGGGTTTTTGATGTAGAATGTTGATTCAAAAGGCGTGTTTTAGAAAAACTAATTGTTTTGAAGGTCTTTTAGTCGACTGTCTGTTAGGAAACGATTTCGCCGAAATCATGGGTAATTATTAATTTTAGGAAAGATGCAGATGCGTTCATGGGGAGGGGGTTTGCGTTTTTTTTGGCAATCCTGAAATAATAATGATCGGGAGAAAAAAGTTCATGGAAACAAGTTCAATGTGATAAGATAGAAACTTTGGCTGAACATAATATAGTCAAGACAGTGTTGTTCAGGAGCCCTATGGCTGAAATAAAAATAGTTCAAGGGAGTGTTGTTCAGGAGCATATAGCTGAACATAATATAGTTCATAAAGATGTTGTTTTTGAGCACGGGTTGAAAGGGACGATTTCAGGAGAATTTTTGTTTCTCTTGAAATGTACGAACAACGTTGTTTAACCCGGGTGGCGTTCTAGGCGACATTCAACCATAAAGTTTAAGAAAACCTGATGATTCTCAAAACTATTTTTTTAACATCGATTTGGGGGAAGACGAAAAAAGGCAATTTGTGCTAACAAGGAAATAACAATTGCACCTGGAGAAAAAGGGCATGGTTTTTGTTTACAGTTAAAGGGGACTTTTTTCCCGGGGGACTGTGTTCGAGCCCAGGGGAAAACTTGGTTTTGCCAGAAGGGAGTTTTAATCTTTCCCAAAGGCAATTGGTAAGCGACAGTGGCTTATTGCCGGGCATAAATGTCAATTCAGCCAGTCTGTGTTTACAATGGCCGTTTCTAGGCAACATGGTAGACGCTACGTGATTTGTGTGATGTGTTTTTGAGTCTGGTGTCAGTGCGTGGCGGCCATTTATGAATTCCCGCTACGTCGGGGACACACAAAGGCTACTACGAGTGCAAGGTAACATACCTGAATGTGAGATTATGCAGGCTGTTAAAAGGGGAGATATTCAAGGGACATTGCCTCATTTAAAAGAAATATTGATATGCCCCCAGACGAAAAAAGGATTTTTTGATTTACTACAGAATTTCACGGGTGTTTTTTGCTGGACTAAAGATATGCTGGGAGAGCAACCCCTGGGAAAGTGAATTGAAAAATAAAATGCTAAGAGTGCAATTTTAACCATATCGGGTTCTGAGGCGAGAATTTGCATCCAAAAACAAAGTGCGGGCATGTTAAAAACGGGTTGATACGGCATTCTACGTCGCAATGGTGTACCCCCACGCTACTTGTTAAGAAAAAGGATGGGATCATCGATTTGGGCGTTTATTTTCGTAAGGTTAAGCACTGATTAAAAAAGATAAAGGGTACCCCGCAGCTAAGCGGAGGACGTGTTGAGCAGTTTTAAAGGCCCCGGGCGGTGTTTTTTCCACGGTTTATTATTTCGGGGTTTCTTTCAGTACCCTTAACACCTCGAGCACAGGAGATTGCTCATTTGGACCTATGAGGCCTCTATTCGAGCGGAAATGCCCTTTGGCATTAAAAATAGTCCGGCCTTGTTTTTAAGTGTATGGACAAAATTTTGGCGGGTTTTAAATTAAAAACATTTTTTGGTTTACTTAGATGACGTGTTGATCCCCGGGAAAAAAACTATGCTGACCATTGGATTGGGTTTGGGTGGGCTCGAAAGATTAGACAGTCAAGGTGACATTAAAGCCATTTAAGTGTTTCTTTGGCTTTAGCCAAGTCAAGATTTTGGGGATATTGTAAAGCGCGAAAGGGAAATTTTCCAAATCCGGTACACGAAGCGATTAAGAAATTTCCTGTTCCTTTTCCAATCTAAAAAAAAAAACGGTCGTTCATTGGGGCTGTTTTCCTATTATCGTTTAAAAACATTCAAAATTTCGGAATTGGCCTCGATCTGACCGCCCCGACTAAAAAATGTAAAAATTTGTATGGCGGGGGAAACAGGAAACAGCATTTTGAACATTGCAACATAAAATTTTGATATCGTTCTTAGACATTATTCAGTTTTAAGGCCCATACAACTACGAACGGATGCTTCAAGGGTGGGGCTTGGTGCGAATTTTTTTTACAACAATTCGAGGGGGATGGACCCATTGCTTATGGGTAGAGGAAATTTTACAAAGCTGAATATAATTTGGAGTTTGTGAAAATTTGGAACGTTACGGGTGTTTGGGATCAAACGGTTTAAACCCTTTTATTTGGGGTCGGAAATTTAGGTGTTAGCGATCATATTCTTTTGCTTTCTGAAAGAGATGGTGGGAGTTTTGAACAGGGCGTTGGCGAGAGGGGGTTTTTCCCCGTTGGGTTTAAAAATGGAAATAATCATAAAAGCGGGAAGCTTCATTTAGAGCAGATTTTCTATCCCGTTTGCCCCGGAAGAGACAGTGAACCGATTGAAGATATTGAAGATCAAATGGAGTGTTTTGGCGACAGCTGGGAAGTTTAAGATATTGAAAGGCAAGAGCGAAGAGCAAAGCTGTCTGGGTTAATTAGGCATTGAAGGTCCCAATTTTGGGAAAAATCTCAGGTAGCTAGGGACAATCAAGAAGTTAACGGAAGAGCTTTTTTATAAAAAAGAGTTATAGCCCAAGTGGTGTAAACTAAAATTTTGTTATTCCCGACAGTCTCAAGAGGGAAATTATGTTTTAATTCCATGAGCACCTGTAGGTGGGGGACATTAGGCTCCCTAAGACGCTGGGGAAGATTAAATCAAAATTTTTGGCCTTTAAATTTGTTAAGCGGGGTTTCATACTATGTGAAAAATTGCATGGCTGTCAAAAAAAAGAAAATTTCTAAACTCAAAAACCCCCTGGGTTGCTTATCCAATTCCAATGGGGCTATTGGGGAATAATTTCTATCGATTTGTTAGGGACCCCTTGTCTTAACTTCAGGGGGTAATGATATATTTTGGTTTCCAGAATAGCCACCGGGATGCGTGGGGAAGGCCTGCCACAGGCACGGCTGTGAGTGGCGACTTATAGTCAATGAATAATACTCACGATGGGGGGTTTTCCCTGTATGTTGTCGGATCGGGGCAAATTTAGAAGTAAATTGGGGAGAGTTTTAAAGGGACTAGGGGTGGAATCAGATTTGCTGGTCTACAACCCCAAGGTCTTGGTCTTACAACTAAAAAGGGGACTTTGGGGCCCAAAAGGGCGATAATAAAAACGATAAGCATCAGACTGGGACCCGTTTTTTGGCCCCCTGTGTTTTTTCATATAATGTGTCTGTACAGGCTCAACGCAGCAAAACGTATGAGCCATGTTGGGGGAACCTACAGCCTTTGACGTAGGGTTAAACCCTCAACTGCAATTAGGGGAGGATGCAGCTGTACGTGTTGCTCGTATACGTGACGCCAGTGGCGTGGCGAACTACAAAGAGTGATCGGTGCCTACAATATTTTAACTATACCTACCCCCTACTTTCGTAGGCAACAAAGGGGGTCTGGGGGCGTGCCCCCAGCTTAGCCCCGCAGGGAATTTTTTCAATTTTGATGATCCTAGAATGAATTTGGTGCGTTTTACCGGCAATTAATATGACTTAAAAGATGTTGATAGCCTCATTTTTATGTAATGAAATTTTAATAAAATGGCTGAAAATATTGTTTTTTTGAAATCATAAAGCCAACTGTTTTTGTACTTTTTTTTAGTCTTCCACAGTTTAGCCCCGCAGGGAATTTTTTCAATTTTGGTCATCCTAGAATGGATTTGGTGCGTTTTACCAGCAATTAATATGATTTTTTTATGTTGATAGCCTCATTTTTATGTAATGAAATTTTAATGAAATTGCTGAAAATATTATGTCTTTTTTGAACTCATAAAGCCAACGGTTTGTAATTCTTTTTTGTCTTCCCCAGATTAGCCCCGCAGGGAATTTTTTAATTTTGGTGATCCTAGAATGGATTTGGTGCATTTTACCGGCAATAATTATGATTTATTAGACGAGTGAGCAAAGCGAATGAGGATTACTATTCAAGATAAACGGCGCTTATTCTGTGACTCTGTGCGTGTGTGTGCTAGTGTGTACTATAAAAATCAGCTGCATCGCTAAACAGATTACGCTTATGTTTTAATTGTTGAACTCATAAAGCCAACGGTGTGTTATTCCACTTCGCCTCCTCGTAGCGACATAGCCAGAATTTGGAAAAAAATACACATTATAAAAGTAATCAATCAATGAAGGATTTAGTACCTAAAAGGGAATCCGGGGGCCTTCACATTTGAAAAAAAAAAATTGTATGTCCTAGATCGTTAGATAATCTGTGCATTTTGGAAATCAATTTGGTTATTTTGTTTGTTTTCTCCGTTTTTTGGCACCCCTAATTAGGCAGAGCCATTATTTGGGATTTAGGAAAACTACTGAATCAGCATAATAATGAAAACTAGGTGCTCCGTGGGCTTGCTCCCGGAAAAATGATTATTTAAGGTAATTTGGTACCAATCTGTGAGTTTTGAAGAAACACTTTGGGTTTGCAATATTTGAAGAGAAAGGATACGATTTTATTCTTTTACGGACAAACTTGCTATCTCAATTTCATTGAAATCAATGCTCTTTTATCTAGAAATTGTAATGGAAATACTTTAATTCAGATAGGTCCAAGAATGTTCTTCTTATTGCATTCACGACGTCGATAATCCTGCTTCATAAGACGGTAATTTGAAAATTAAAACAGAAAACTCGAAAATGTTCTAGACTTCCTCCATGCCACCAGCTGTTATTTAATTTATAAATTCCTCAAATCAATCTATTCAATCAAATTAAATATGTTATAGTATAATGAACGTGTCTATTCATTTAGCAGAATTGTTGAATTGCTACCTGTTATTAGTTGAGTTGAGAACTAATGGATGAATATCCATCATGCATGTTGTCTGCACTTTTACTAAAAAAATCATGATTCATGACAAACTTTTACAATAGTCTAGTAAAACTCTAAGGTAACTAAAGAGCTGTAGTCATACAATTCAGTAGGTGTGATTTAACAATTAAAATAGTCATATAAAGTACGTAAAATATTATGTTTCATTAAAAAGTAATGGATGGGTGGGTCCCTGGGGGACCACCCACCCACCCCTTTTGGTATCGGTGCCTGGGCTCCGATTTGGTATGTTCGCCACGCCACTGCGTGACGCGAGGGAGAAAGTACAGGAGATTATGAAACAAGTCCAGGAGAAACAGAAAGCTAGATATGATAAGACTCATAGACACGTCACTTATAAGGTGGGAGACTATGTAATGGTCTACACCCCTACCAGAAAGGTCGGTCTGTCGGATAAGCTGATTTCTCGATTTAATGGCCCTTTTAAGATAACTAAGGTCATCAACAATCTTGTTTACAGGGTTAGATTGAAGTTAAATAACGTGTGGACGGAAGATGATGTCAGTGTGTCTAGGCTCAAGCCTTATTTTGATCCAGAGTCATGGGTATTCCCTTTGGAGGCAGCTGAAGTCCAGAGTGTGAATATAATAGAGATATAAATGCATTATATTATGTATAATGTATGTATCATACGAGAGGAACAGGATGACGTTGTATAAATGTGTATATATTATAAACGGAGTGACGGAAACATTAACATGTGCTGGGGAATTTAAGTACGAGTATGCTGTACTTTAGTTGACAGAAATCGGTCAAGTGGTTCAGATTCTACACGGGAATATGTAAGAGTGCGCGCCACCGGACTGTTTGTGACTGTTTTGTACGGGTCTGGAGTCGAGCGAGTTACAAGTTCACGCTGTAAGTGTAGGCAGTGTGCTTCGGGATCTTCCGGACCGAGCCGAGTGACTGTGCACGGTCGCTCGGCGCTCGCGTCGACTGTGGTGTTATCTAGCGGTCGACCTTGGGAGCTCTGCACGTGCTGTGGTATGCGCGTGTGGCTGCGCGTGGTCACGGGAGTGTCCATCACACAACATCTGTCCAAGATAAACATTTTCGATGTTTAGTCAAGGCGTCGGCGCAACTGGACATCGTGCAATAATAAATGTTATGAGAGCACAGACAGGAATCGATCGTATGTTGCAAAATTGATTTCCAGCCAAAGTATGGGGATGTCGATCTCAGGAACGTGGAAGGACCACTGGCTCGTTGGTTTTCGATATATGATCCATTTTCTGTCGCTTGCTCAAGTTTCCGTCGTTTTTTTTTATCATAGATATATATTATAATATTTGATATACTAATAAGTATAATTAAAAAGATAGTTTTTAAGTTTACTTTGTATAGGTAATAATAACTTTTTAAGATTTCATTAGTAGTGTGATAGTATAAAGTATGCTACATGTAGTTTATGACGAGGGGTTGACAACTCGGCATTTTAGTGTACACTGATTTTTGATTTCGAAATCAGAATTGATTTTTTTTGATTTTGTGATTTTTTTGTGATTTTTTATGATTTCGTGATTTTTTATGATTTTTGATTTTTTGTGATTATTGATTTTTGATTGATTTTTTGTGATTTTTTTATCTCAAATGATTTTTTTTTATTTTTGGTGATTTGTTTGATGATTCGTTAGTTAGTAGTAAGTGAGTGGTGTCGCAGATGGTTCTTCAACCCTATCTCATCTTTATTTGTCTTCATCGTGAGCAAGAAAACAGCAACCACCTCCACAGCACAATGCCCGTGCACTAATGAAAGCTGCCCTCAGACTGTCCGATACAGCAATCCGCAGCAATCCGCAAACATCGCAGTTAGAGTCGAAATCGCGGCAGAAACAAAGGCACAGTGTGTTACTGTAGCGAGAAGGGTTGCACGTGTAGTGTACACTGGCCCGCGCACTGGCCTTGGCAGTGGAATCATATTATCCAGCCGTGTACGCCGCCAAACATTGTATCGCCGTGTAGTTCAAATATACTCACATAAACGCAAATATGGCTCCTTTGATCTCGACTTCGATCCAACACGAATGCCGCATGTTTTGTAAATTTCCGTGATTTTTAGATTGTTATCGATTTTTTATTTGGTTTCGTGATTTCCGATGATTTCTTTACCATTTCAATTTGCTGTGATTTTTCTGATTTTATTTTTAATCATCATGATTTTCTGTGATTTTTTTAGAAATTTCACTGATCTATATTGATTTCCGTGATTTTTAGATTTTTATCTGATTTTTGTGATTTTTTGCGATTTTTGATTTTTGTTTTGATTTTTTGATTTTTATTGATTTTTTTTTTACATTTTTCCTAAGTGTACACTGATTTTTTTCTCGGTTTATGATTTCTTTTGATGTCTTTCAAGAGTTGTAGTAATTGTAAATAATATGAGTGTTGTTTAATGTGTAATTATAATGACGATGGGTCACGGTTGGAGCGCCCATCGCATGTAAATAGTAAATGGATAATTGTACATTGTTATGTATTGTATTGTACAGTATAAGTTAGTGATAGGTAGGGCGTTCTATATTATTAGAGCGATATTGTAATTATGTAGGTTAAAATATTAGTTGTGTTCTCAGAACGTATAAGTGTACAACTCCCGTTACACTCCTTAAAAATTGCAATCCCGCAGATTCAATTTGTCTTTCTTCTTTACGCCCAACTGGCCATGTCACTGCACCATTTGTGAGTACCGGTACAAAGTATGCTTTGTATATTAAAAGTTTAAAAATATTTTTAATAAACGGTAAGTAACGGTACGATTTATCATTATGCACTCGAGCCTTGAAGCTGCATGCAGCAATCTGCATTTACTGTTTGGAGGGTTTCTATTTTTTATTTGACAGTTATATTGCCTTTATGTCTACTATTGATGTAATGACATTAATAGCTAAACAATGTACATGTACATGGTGTAATTGTCGTAATGACAAATGTACAATGAATACAATACTTATATAAATATTTATTTACTAGTTATACATTTAGGGACCCACTTTTTGGAACAGTCTATAACTACATATTCTTTATATTTCCCTGTAACAATGCTTTTGCTTATGTAAGATACCTCAAAATAAATGTTTTAAACGCTTAAACGCTATGCTTAAAGTAAGTAATTTGACATTGAAGTGGGGAAGTGTGAAAGAAAATATTGAGTGTCACTCGCTGTGACTTATATTTTTTCAGGAATTCAACTATTTGTACAGCCATAATCGCAAAGAATGGGTATCAGGTTATGTTTTATCCCAGCTAGGAGATAATTATATCCAACATACAATTATAAACATATCCACTGGACAATTGTCTTTGCAAACCGTCAATTTCTTAAAAAAATGAAATGGGGGACCCACTTTTGGAAACTGACTGTACTTTTTTGTTTGAATTACATTTATTCTAATCAGGATTTGCTTTATTTGCGTTCAAGAGTGAAAAATAATGAATTAACTTAAATTAGAAGGAAATTTACAGTGATATAGTACGTTTTTCCCGACTCGAGTGCCGCGCGCAGCTTTAGGTATTTTATTATTTACAGTGTATCTGTAATATTTATGGCCAAATTCAAGATAGCCATTTTGTTGCCAACATTATTAACTATTATATTGAGCATTTGAATAATCATTTTTGAAAAAACTCTACCTTTGCCATCAAACGAAAGCAGTGCGTATTCTTAAAAAAACGCATCTTGAGGTCTATTTGATCATGAAACAGACTGTATTTATGTATTTGGACGTATAACAAGTACACTTTATTAAAATGTGATTAATAGTGAAAACATAGACATAAAGATGATGTCCGTAAGTGCATTTATAACAAAGGAATTTAATATTTAAGTTGTCAGTGTGCGGACGAAAAAAATTTAGCGTCGGTCGTGTTCATAGCGTCGCGACGCTATGAAGGCGAACGAAATGTTGAGTTAATCAAGCTTGAAATGATAGCTGTGGGTGTTGGGAATCGAATGGTATATGTGAACTTTGCCACTCCGATTGAGACAATTCTCGTGAATTTGGGGGTCTATCGGAACGACTACTAGGTGGTCAGCTTGAGTGTGTTCTTGTGCGTTGATACGTTTCTCCTGAGAAATGTATTGGTCAGCAATTGATTATACTTGGTTGTCTGTATCCGGTCTCTCGGTGCAGTAAGGTTTAGCGCGACGATTAGTGTTCGTTGTTGTTTATATTTGTAAGATGATGTTTATAATTATGTTTGGCCTGATATTGAGGTAGTAGATTTATCACGATTATTAGGTGGTTTGTAATTATAGATGGTCATTTAGTCAAGTGCCTATATAATATTTATGTTGTTCTATTTTGATTTGTTTGTCAAAATATTAATTGGTTTTGAATTATTTATACATGGTATAAATAATATGATTGAGGTTGATAGACGTAAGTCCATCTTGGCCGTCGGACTGTGCTGTGTTTTGTGGTTGCTCGCTAGAGTATATTATATTTGTATTATAATTTGTTTGTTTATACTGGGTATAAACATATGGAGGGTAGGGACTGCGATAGTATTTGCCGAGTTTTCGGTGGTTTATATGGTAGTCCCGCGGTCTCATTTGTCATTTCATAGCTTGGAAGCTGTGTGATGGTATTGTTATTATTGATTTATCGATTGGGTAGTCTATTTATTGATTCTTGCATGGTGCAATTGGAAAAGATGTGTTTGTTAACAAATAATAAGGAAGTATTGCAAGAGTGTTTTTTATTACTCTCTTGTGGTTGTATCAAGGTCGTGGGTTCGATGCTTTGCGTGTGTTTTTCGCACGTAGAGGCAGGTCTCGTTGATGTATAAGAACGTGCGCGGTTTTGTGCAGCGGCTACAGAGCATTGTACTGCATATAGGTGACGTCGGCGCTTTGCATTTCCGTTGTTAACAGTCGGGCGCGCGGAGACAGGGTCAAAGTAGGGTACACACTAGGGAGTACTAACCTGGTGGGTGTCTTGGGGGTGTGGTTTCTGTGGTGTTGAAATGATAGGGGTGTCCCGATGGTTAGATTTACGGTATAGGATTATTTCACTTTAATATTAGTTCAGCCTTCAGCTAACAAGAGTACTCATTGAAAATTAGGTTTATTTTTGTACTGTCACAAGTATACATAATTTTAATTTAGGATTAAATGAATGTAGGACATCTCTATGTTTGGTTATTCTTTTGGATATATCGAAGTTGTATTGCATCGGTTTGGTCAGATATTTGAAGGTAATTTCTCTGTCTTTGTCGTATTCATTGTTAGCAGTGGAGTTGTTCAGTTATGACACTTTGTACTGTAGTTTGTCAGTTTGTTCATTTGGAGTTTGCTACTTGTCTTGTTAACACAGGTGTACTGTTTTCAGTCAGGAAATCTGTGTCGGGGATTACTGGGGGGTTTTGCTACGGATGTTGGCTAAATTAAAACACAAGCTGTGGGGTAATGTAATACAATGCCTATAGGCTATAGGACGTGGGTCCGGCCTGTTTTACAAATGGTGAAATCATGTGTACTAAATTAGTTTTATAAATTTAATATTTTCTGTTTATAAATTTAGGATGTAAATCAATGTGTTTTGGAATAATTGTAATTGTAAATGTAATTTAATTTTCACTTTATGATTAATATTTGTTGGATATGTTCTCGATAAAGCTTTCAAATTATTATTTGTTTACATACTTCAATTCAGTTCTGTTAAAAATTGTCTCACTTATATTTTATTTATTATTTCGGCAAATTGCTGAATGTGTTACTGTTGCACTAAGCAGTCAGTTTTACATAACAGTGGAATTCGAGGTTGCTGTGATTGCATTTTTCAATGTCGGTCAAGTGTGTGTTATACATTCGTCAGCAGTTTTGCATGTAGTTTGTGATTGTGTAAAGATATGTGGCTGGCCGAAATTTTTATTTATGTTTTAGTGGAACTGTCTTCATATCTTGTGCGAGTCCAGGGAGATGGGACGTTGCGAGTCTTTAGGGATGCAGTACCTACCTGCAGTACATCGGCGGGCTTCCAGGAATCTGTCTGGACAGGCTACGTCAATTGTCGGAGGAAGCACATCAATGTTTAAGGGTTTAGGTTAAAGGAGCTTTACCAGGGGTTCCGAATTAATTTATTCAGGGAATTTTGAGACAGTAATTCTTAAGTAGGTATGTAATTTTTTTTATTTTTGTTTTATGCACAAGCAATGATATATTTTTCTGTTTGTTTTATGTTTTAATTTATATTAAGATTGCTTGTGTTAGATTAAATATAGGGATTTTCAGATCGATTTGTTTAGTGTCTAATTCGCAGGAATTAGAGTGGTTTATAGGATGGATTACTGTCATTCGAGTCAAACTTTTTATATTAGGTTCCTGGCTTGTATTACCTGGAAGGTGAGTGGTTGCATTTTGTCTCGATTGGGCGTGAGGATCGTTTTTTTTGTTTTCTTTCAATTATGATTTTCAGCTATTTGGACTCTGGTATGATGATGTTTCGACTTGATTGCGGGAAGAAGAGGAACGAAGAATGGGAAGAAGACTTCGAGTATGGAGAAGATATCAAAATTTGCAAGGAAAATGAAGACACATCAAGGGGGATAATGAGGGGACATCTGAAGAAACAGGTTGATTATCTAGACCAGTACTGATATATGGAGGAAACTCTTAATCCTGAAGGGCAGTCAATCTTCCTGTATTTGTGATGTATATGAGGAGATCTTGTACAAGATTCGGGTCGAATCTTCTAGGGGGGTGCGAGATGTCATGTTTGGGGTAGTTCCTACCCTTGTTACTGGTACTACATGGTCTGTTTCTTATGCCAAGTGATTTGGAATCGTTTGTTGACAATAATGATGATTGAGACACTTTCATTAAACAAGTTAAGTTATTATAACATGGTCGGGAATGTGCGGAGTGGCGATTACATAATTCTATTGGGAACATGAAAGTTATTGTTTTAATAGAAAAGAATGCAGACCTTTCAATAACATAAGATTGCCGAGTAGTGGTGACGAGGTTGAGGGAAGGGACTTAGGCCTTAGAGATGTACAGACTGGAGCCTGGAGGGGGAGAGTCGAGAAGAGTCTAGGGGAAGCTGCTTGGTGGGCGATGTGCGATCTGATCGGGAGTTACATTCTGACCAGAAAACACACAAGTTGTCTCCGGGGAAGAGTTAAAGGTGTTTCCGTCGAGGGCATTAATAACGTTGGGTAATAAATGGAGTTGGACATAAAGAACTGAAGGAAGAACAACAAGAGAGCGAGTCAGGAGTGCCAGGAGTCCGGGCGAGACCGAGAGGTGGCAGCCGACCCCAGTGGCGAAGAGAGAAGACCTGGGGCGAGTCGTCCAGGGGTCCGGGTTCGAGACATCGTCACTGACATACCAGGGTCCAAATGGAATAGTGTAAGCTAAATGATTTCATTACAGTAACGCCAGTAAAGTCAGGGGACACGAACTCACGTTCAGTCGGGTAGGATGCATGCACCCAGCTGATAGGCAAGATTAGGTTTTCAAATTGTTAAATACATGTGCTCCTTCTTTTATTGAAACCATGTTCTTGTTCATGTTAAATCTCCTAATACATGTCCTAGAAGTCATCACCCCGTTTATACCTATCGATCTCGGTCACCGTTGGGAAGATTAGCCTGTGTAACAAATAACAGCTACGTTCCCCAAAACAATAGTTACTTTGGTAAATAACATCCATACCAAAGGGCTAATCAACCTCTCAACGTGACAATATCCTCCCATTGTCTTTCCCTATTCTCTAAGGGACCACACTTAGCATCCATTGTTTATAAGAACCTTCCGAATTAATTTCGCTTATGCTCATCTGAAAGTTCTTTCAGATCTAAATTTCATTCTTTTCTATTAAAAACTGCTATAACTCGATTCATGAGTTCCTATCTGAGGGCTTTTCCAAATAAATTACCTTGTGAACATAATATTGTAAGGTATGCGGGAATTTATTCTGCTTGCCCGGCTAGGAATATTCCCCCAAAAACTACCTAGTAATTATACTAGCTCATTAGTTCGCACAAGATAAATTAGAATTAAAATTAACAAATGAACCTCACACTAAACTAGCAATTAAATGAAGATCACAAAAAAACTCTACTCCAGCTCCTACCTTAAATTGTCCCGTGGATGGGAGTTGTCCCTTGGCGCCTCAGCGTCTGCGCGCGCCGGCAACAATGCCTATAGCCTAGGTATGAGTGAATGGGATTGTTGGGAATGCCAAACTACAAAGATACTGCATATGTAAGTTGAACAATGCCTGGTTCACTATTGAACATTTGTAAATGATGATACAAATAGGTACATTTCCTACCTACCTACGAGCTCGTTATTCCTATCTGTTGCGATTAAAACTAGACAGACATTTATGACATGTTATGATAATTCCTTTAAATACAAATAAATCAACTGATAATTATAAAGAAAACTGTCTTATGACAGGTACTTATCCTTCTGCCGTTGTATGTATAATCCGTTTATTGTTGTTGATTTTACGATGAGATGATGTAATTAGATGATTTTTTTTAGACGCACAATTCACTATTGAAATCACTATCTTGATGCACAAGGGATATATTGCTGTCTTGATGCGGTACGAAGTGATATGGGAGGGCTTGGTGTATGCAGGTAGCCAGGTACTACTGGCTAGCGTCGATCCTGGGCTGTCAGTACCCCCCTCTGCTCACACGATTGGTCCCCCTTTAGACGAGTATCTCGCAGTTCAATTTATAATTCACATTAAATGGCTTTTATTTGCCTATTTAATGTGTAGATGACGTTGAAGAATTTATTGTTCTTTTATTTTTGACGGTTTTATAAACGATGATGATTTTGTTGCTGTCCGTGGACGCGTGTTGGTTAAGATAACGATACAATTATTGTACTGCACTCTACTGTTGTGACAGTAACGTTTGGTTTGATTGCCGTTGGCAATAAACGTTAAAAAAAGTAAATAACAATTAATTTATTTTCACCGTACATGAAACAGATGTAACAGTGACACTTTGATAACTATTTGCGATAAAAACTGATACAATTTTACTTTTCACCGTACATGAAACTGATGTAGCAGTGACACTTTCACGAATTATTAACCTTAAAAAACTGACACAATTTGCATAAATCCTCTCTTAAACTCTCTCACACTAATCACCAGACCTTCCGTAAATACCGGTTCGGTAACTACTCCGAATGTAGCCCCTATAAAATGTTACCAACGCGACCACATGCTCCGCAAGATGGCACTCGCCAGAGCCTCCATGTTCGACTGCCCTGAGAATCTCTCCGTTTTACCAAAATCCAACCCTGGCCTCTCATGAACACAGTCATCGCCCCTCAGGTTCCACGGAACTGGCCAATTAAATACTCTCTCCTACTCAACTTGAGATCCCTCAACCCATAAGAAAAATGCGTGGACTTATGCCCTTTGTGTAGGAATCAAGTTAACTCGACCCTTATTATAGGTCTAAAACTAGCTCCAACCTGCGTCGCATTGCAATACCACGAAGTGAGATTAAATCAGCAAAATAGGCCAACACTGCGCTTGACTGAACTAATCTCCTGGACTGAACGTCTCCAAGCCTGCCTAGCTACACGGCAAGTCCTTTATCTAGACTCAGACAACTGTCTCCAGCGAGCATCTCGCCTTTTCACTCGTTTCTATGAAAACAATTATTTATGGTGAACTACGTGCTTGGTCGACTGTTTCCCAGCAAAAATAAGCTTCGATCTGGCTTTTAAAACCTTGAACCTGGCCTTCGATGCATCTAGAAAAATCTCCAGTTGTGAAGATGTTCCTAACTAAATCAATATTAATTAGAATTAGTATCAGTTACTAAGTGAAATGATACTTTAATTAAATTAATGAAATTAGACGGCAGTGGAATATTAATTACCAATTATAATTAAAGTTGACATGCAAATATTATTATGCAAATCTAGAAAAATGAGTTGATATGCAAATTCCATATTGAAAATATATATCTTCAAAGGTTTGAAGTAGCCTACACCCCTTGGCCTTGACAATATCAATATAAACATTGTAATAGATATGTGAACATCATATTTTGTGAATGTCATTGCAACTTGTTATGTGTTATATCATGCACTACTTACCTTCTATTTATAACCTTTTTCGCGGTTTTTGTTAACCTTAATCTTAGAACAACCATAATCATTTCACAGCACGTATCTCTCTTTTTAGACAACAAGCGGAAGTGTTATACTTGAACACTGTATCAGTCAATTAAATAAAATTACTAAGTTACTTACTTGCATACAATCTGCAATAAACAGTTTTAAAATCGTACAAGAATATTCTTTTATTAATCAGTTATCAATCAGATAAACGATTTATGTAAAAATCAGCACTTCCTACAACTTTGGACATATATGAATCAAGTGTATCAGGGACCATCGTTGTAGCAGTTTAGGGTTTATTGGAAAGAAATAACAAATAAAATAAAACTGACAAACAGTTCAACATAAATGGTGCCATTATCCATAAAATAATGTATGATACAATATATGTTGTAAGATAAGATCAAGACATGTGCCATTATAATCATCCATCAGAAAGGATAGACAAATATTTCAGAAATTTAACCGTAATTAATGTTTTTACAAAGATGCAGTACTTAAGCCTGTCATATGCACGGTTTTGGAGGCATTTTTTTAGACATAATACTGTGCCACAGCACCGATGTAACAAATAGGGGTATAAAATACAAGATTAGTCATAATAACATATGAGTAAAGTCTAAACCTAATGTTATCCGCAATCGCACTTGGGGAAATAGTAAAGACGAAAAAAACAAATGAAAAATAAACATGAACACGACGGGTTCAATGCGTCATGAAATTCTTGGTAACAAAGTATATTATGTGCTTAGACACTAACAAGTCATACAGCTACGAAAGACTCCATATATAAATAGGCTAATACCAAACAGTCAATGAGTCCGTCATGTTTCACAACGCAGATTGTATCATGCAATACACGATCTGAATAACAATCCCCAAAACATACACATTTACGGTCGAGTTATATATACTTAACCTTTAGCCCCTTCTACGTATACATCCTTCCCAATTTATAGATAGTAAATATATAGATCACTTTGCTTTACGACTATATTCCCGCAAAGCTTGGCAAAATTAGATTTTGAGTAACAATATATTGTTTTTTAAAGTAATAACTCATACAAATTCTGATTTGTCAAAAATTGATAAGTGTGGCGTGTGGTTCGTTGTTTCCGG
Source organism: Sweltsa coloradensis (assembly GCA_024449915.1). Classification (NCBI taxonomy): domain Eukaryota; kingdom Metazoa; phylum Arthropoda; class Insecta; order Plecoptera; family Chloroperlidae; genus Sweltsa; species Sweltsa coloradensis. The sequence continues at coordinate 30,528 of JAMZAV010009395.1, read as the reverse complement.
TGTATGCTGGTGACTTGTACGGAGAATTACTCCTGACAATCGCCACGTGCAACCGAGTAGCCATAGAACAGAGTAACATCGGAGATACCTTGGAGAGGAGGACTCACGACTTCAAAGACTACCAGCTGCATTAAAAAATTATAAGATGGTTTTGTTCTGAACATAATAAATGTATAAAATCACTTCGCCCTGACTGCATCGTCGCAGAGCTTGAAAAAATTTGCATGAGCTATTTCATTAAAAAAACAAAACATAATTATATTGTTTTCACAATAAACATACAAAAAATATTGTTTTCGCAATAAAGTACACAATATAAAAATATACATAGTTACAATAATATATAATACATTGATTTTTTATGTATAGCTAATCCACATTCTATTTTGTGAAGCTGTGCAAGGTGTTGCGTGTGTTATGATGTTACGTGTATGCTGGTGACATCAGCTACATCGTGAAAGAGAGGAAGACAATTTTTGGAAGACCAGTTTAGTCAGATCTTAGTCAGACAACGCCATTGATTATAAAAATTATACAATCAGCCATCTTAATATTAAATTTATAAGACTCAGAGTATATTAGCTTATTGTAGAGAACCACACCAAGAACACCAAGAAGGTGTTTAATTCGTTTTCTTTAACAAATCGAATTGTGTTAAGATGCATTTACCATGAATTATGATGATTATGATGATTATGTATGAATTGATTGTCGCCGAGCAATTGGCACGATGAGAAGTGCATGGCGGTGTGAATGACATTTCACCCAATATTCAGAAAACGTGTATGAGCCTAGACAACGGGAATCGTGCGAAAATCTACATTATTATTTATACTAGTCCAGAATAATGCAAATAACTCAAACACATAAAACATATCTTTACATGTAGTTAGCGACTTAATGTCCACAACTTCTGTACCACATCCAGTGTTGCAAATAGAAATATGAAAATAAATTAATAAAATAATTAACGGTTGAAAAGTATAAAAAATGATTTAGTGACAGTTACAATTCTCCGCGTTTATGCATGCGTTTATAATGACTCCGTAAATTAAATTTGTGTGTGGCACGATAGGAACACTTTGTACACGGGAACTGCGGTTCTTTCCCGCACTCGAGCTTGGAGTGGCGATGTAAGGATGCCATTAGTCTAAACGTTTTGCCACAAGCTTTACACTGAGGTGTTGTTTGTCAACGCATTCGTACTTAGTGTGACATGATAGATCTTGTTTCCTCGAGAATGTCTTGCTACACTTCAGACATTTGTGCGGCTCCTTGCGTCCACAGTCGTGTGTAACGTGGCTGGTTAGAAGGTGTTTCATCGAGAATGTCTTGCTACACTTCAGACATTTGTGCGGCTCCTTGCGTCCACAGTCGTGCTTCTGGTGGTACGTGAGCTTCCCTTTCCCCTTGTATGAACGAGAACAGATTTGACACTGATGTCTTTCAGAGCCTGGTTTGCTATCAGGAACAGGGCGCCATTCCTTCTCGGCATCTGTAAAATTTGAATTTTAATTGAGAGTAAATAAAAGAAACTACGAGCTACAAATTTGCTGCACTATAAGCATTATGAAATTAATAGTATACCCAAACATAAAAGCGCCACATAACCAGTAACAAGCACGATGATACCCCACTACAACCATATTATATGTATTATCTACTTTGACAATATCATTATACTGTCGTTATAACTAATCTAAACAAAAACAAACAAAAGCACAATAAAATAGAATTCAATTAGAGCAAAATCAAGGTTAATAGCACTCGTGGAGTATTAGTACTAGGAAAACGCCAAAGTTTTTGTTAGACGAGTGAGGGAGCCATGTGTTGAGTACCCGGTAACATTCCATTTCTTCCCCCTTCGACGCGCCCTCATATCAACTAAACTTAAAAACCCTATTATTTATACGAAAATAATTATCAAATTTAAATGCAAATGTTCCCGGGGACTCAACACATGACTCGCTCACTCGTCTTACAACGACTTTGGAGTTTTTCTAGGTCTAGTTGGCTATAAGGCGCCCTTATACCCGAAATGTGGGAGACCTGTGTTCAAAATCCCCTGGTCGGGAAAGGTTATGAAGTTAAACATGTTTTGAAATGCTTATAACGCAGTGTTGTCTATCATCTGTGACATTTCTATATCGAAAACATAGCCAGTACGAAATACGTGTAAAGATAGAAAGGTTTACTTAATCTCCGAGCGGAAATTGAGGGTTTGAGCGTAAAAAATTCGTTACACCCTTGGATACCACATTTTCACAGCTTGACAAATAACAAACAAAAAGTATTGTTTTCAAAAACAAAACCATAGTCGTTAAAATAATTCCTACACATTTGCAGCCTATTTTTTAATTTATCATTTCTTGTGGGTTTAAATCGCAATGGATTTAACTGATTTTGTTAGTAGTTCTCAGTTTATTTTGTAAGCAGTTTTCTTTTAACTCGTACCGGATGTCTGTTTCAAATTTGAGCGCAATCTGTTCAGCGATTTGGCTGATTTTCGACGAACACACACACACACGAACATCATCACAGAATAAATTACGTTTGAGTTGAATTATTAACTACGTTCGCTGCGCTCACTCGTCTTATTATAGTTCCTTACTATAACTTATCTAAAGTTGAACAAAAGCACAATAAAATAGAATTCAATGGAGCAAAATCAAGGTGAATAGCGCTAGTGGAATATTTGCAATAACAGAAAAACAAACAAGTAGGGAGTATTTAGTGGGTATTTAGTGGTATTGCTCCTTGTGGACCGCTGATTATAAAGATTTGTTAAAAATCTAAAAGACAAAACTGCGTAATTAATTTATAACACTATTTCATTTTATTAGCCAAAATAAATACTTCAAAGAACTAGACATTACAATAAAAACACATTATAAAATTTATTATTTTTTTAAATTCATAATTTACACATAAAATGTCAGTGGCATTAAAAAATATAAATTGCAAAACTAACTACTAGATGAAAAACCCAATTTCAACACATAAATGTGATAACCAAACTGCAGTTCATTTCACATTAGTCAAGTTGACATATTTTTTATGTCTCCCTATCTGTGCCTGGGATAGAATTTGACCAGAGCATAGCTTTACTAATCGTTAAAGGCGAGGAACAAGATAGTGTCCATTTCGCAAACATCAGCTAGTACATAGGAGTATCTTTCTCCCCGAAATTAGAGGCAAGCTCTGGCGGTCGTTGTCGGGGACCTTGGCCCCTTAACTTGACGACTTGACGACGACCATGGCAGTACGAACGACGACAAAGACGATGACTACTGCGACGTGAGAACAAACCCCTATTTCCCACACCCCACGGCCGGCTAGGACCCGCATGGGATTTTCCACCCCACAACCCCTATTGGCTAGAGTGGCGCATTATGACCTAACAGATGACGCGCCCTTTACCCAAATAATCTCAAAATACGTCTTGCGAATAAGGTAAGGTGCAGGTAACTACCCCTCCAAATACAAAAATTTGTAAAAAAAAAACGGCAGCCAAGCTCACCTTCCAAAGTCTTCGGCTGTGAATGCTGTGAATATGGAAGTTGAGCCAAGCATTTCATTCTTCTCCCTAGTTTCGCATTGAAAAGAAGTAAGATCATTTCGCCTGTTGACGAGCGCCAAGCCAACCATTTTCGTGGTAAAAAAAGTAAAAATTTAAACTCAAAATTTTAAAAAAAAATTACTTGGCCATTGACTTTTTTGAGTCCTCGTACCAAATTCAATGGCCAAGTAATTTTTTTATGATTTTGAGTTTAAACACAAAATCATTTCATTCTTTCTCCCTAGTTTCGCATTGAAAAGAAGTAAGATCATGTCGCCTGTTGACGAGCGCCAAGCCAACCATTTTCGTGGTAAAAAAGTAAAAATTTAAACTCAAAATCAAAAAAAAAATTACTTGGCCATAGACTTTTTAGAGTCCTCGTACCAAATTCAATGGCCAAGTAATTTTTTTTATGATTTTGAGTTTAAAATTTTTCCTTTTTTGCCCCAAATTTTTTTTTAAACTCAAAATCACAGGTGGTAGGTACATGTGTGCAAAATTTCAGGTCGATCAGAGAAACGGTGCGACCTGTATCGAAGCAGTAACAAAAAAAAAAAAAAAACAGAACAGAGTTTAAACAAAAATTTTGGGGCAAAAAAGGAAAAATTTTAAACTCAAAATCATAAAAAAAATTACTTGGCCATTGAATTTGGTACGAGGACCTTAAAAAGTCAATGGCAAAGTAAATTTTTTTTTTATTTTGAGTTTAAATTTTTACTTTTTTTACCACGAAAATGGTTGGCTTTGCGCTCGTCAACAGGCGAAATGATCTTACTTCTTTTCAATGCGAAACTAGGGAGAAGAATGAAATGCTTGGCTCAACTTCCATATCTCACAGCTTTCACAGCCGAAGACTTTGGAAGGTGAGTTTGGCTGCCGTTTGTTTTTTACAAATTTTTGTATTTGGGGGGGATATCACATCTTTTTGTTGTTTGTTTCATATCAAGGCGTGATATACGTGAAATACGTGAAATACGTGTAAAGGTGGATACAGTGCCTTTAAAACGGATTGTCTAGAAACAAAAGCTACCATCTTTTGTTTTTGTTTACAATCTGTAGTTGGCAATATACAATGTTTTTATTAAATTTACTATGGTTAATGTCGTCTTGGGTTTTTGTGTGAATGATTTGTTGACCGGACTATATCACATTGATGCATAATTTTAATCAGCAGTTAAAATATTAAAATTGTATTAAATACGACCTAACGTTTTGCCCAAAGTTAAGGGTGGTAGGGAACAGTGGGGGTGAAATATCGCTTGCCTCCTGGAGGATTATTATGTTTCATATTATTATGTATTATCATGCCAAATTTCATGCTGATAACTCATTCGGTGCCTTCATGGTGAATGCTGAAAATCAAGGTAAAAATAATATAAACTATTAGGGATGGTGGTTGAAAAAATGTGGTTTAGGAAATGAGAACAGTCCGATTGGGTTAAAACACATTAAAACATAATTTACTTATTTGAATAACCATTCAATTTTGGGTTAGAGCTATGAATTATTCAAATTTTAGGGGATGATTTAGGGGGTGTTGGGGGTGGAATATCGCTTGCCTCTCGGTGAGTTATTTTTCATATTAGTATGTACCATCATGCCAAATTTCATGCTGATAACTAATTAGGTGCCTTCATGGTGAATGCTGGAAATCAAGGTAAAAATAATATAAACTATAAGGGATGGGGGTTGAAAAAATGTGGTTAACGAAATGAGAATAAGCCGATTGGGTTAAAACACATTAAAACATAATTTCAATAACTAAATTGAATAAAACATCAATTTTAGATTAGAACTATGAATTATTATAAATATAAAACTTTTAAATGTCTCGCTACCCGTTGATGACATTTTTTATTTATCGGGTTGTTTCGTAGCGGTGGTAGTGATATCTTTCTGTCGACGTTTCGAAGACCATGTTATCTTCTTCTTCAGGACATGAAAATTATGATATGCAGTTTGTGAAATTCCTCTTGTTTCTTGTTATTGTTTTTTCTATTGTTACTAGGAAAACGCTAAAGTCCCGCCGCGTTGATGGATGAGCGGTTTTTTGTAAGTTTTTTGTTAGCGTTTTTTGCGTTTGTTTGCACTTTTCCTTTGCAAGTGCTTTTTGAATGCATTGTAGGTGATTGTTGTCAAGTTTCTATTGTTATACTTGTTAATTGGTATTATAAACCTCAAAAAAACTCATATTAAAACCTTTGTTTCTGTGGATTCTGACTAACTTTTTCAACTTTTTCTTTCAAAAGGTACTACATCACCATCACCTTAATGTCCATGTGAAATCTGAACGTTGTAGTCCCACCCGTTTGGTCAGAATCGGTCCAAATGTGACGAAAATATCGCACTAAAAAATTGAAAAACTAATATTAAAACCTTTATTTCTATAGATTCTAGCTAACTTTTTCAATTTTTTCTTTAAAAGGGTACTTCAACACCATAATCTTAATGTCCATGTGAATATGAAACGTTGTAGCCCCACCCGTTTGGTCAGAATCGGCCAAAATGTGACGAAAATATCGCACTAAAAATCGAAAAAAAATCGTAAAAGTACGATATTCATGAGAAATATTTCTTCGATTGTACCCAAAAACAATACACCTCTAAGTTCAGAGAAAACGAAGGTCCCCTCAAATTTTCATCAAGATCGCATATGCCGTTTGCCCGGAATCGAGCGAACAAACAGACGGAAAAAAAAAAAAAAAAAAAAAAAAAAAAAAAAAAAAAAAAAGACATTGGAGCTAAATTTTTTGGGGGGTCAGTGAAATTGAAGTTTTCGCTTCGCTCGCTACGCTCATCCAATTATTAAAGTTTTTTGATTGGTTAACCTAAAAATAAGCTTCCTAAATTCTGTCTTCTTCTACATCTTGTGGATGAGCTGCAAGAGACAGGCTACCTCAATTATAAAGTTCACCTTGTTCAGTCTCCTTCCTGGCATGGGCTTGTGACGTATGTGATGATCGAGGTAAGTACGACAACACGAGGTTGTCACACCGTATCAGTCTTACAGTGGCGACTGGGAGGACTGGCGTGGATACAGTCCTGGGAGCTTCTACTACATCTTGTGGATGACCTGCAAGAGAAGGCTCCCGTCATAACACCGTTCACCTTGTTCAGTCTCCTTCCTGGCATGGGCTTGTGACGTATGTGATGGTCGAGGTAAGTACGACAACACGAGGTTGTCACAACCGTATCAGTCTTACAGTGGCGACTGGGAGGACAGGCGTGGATACAGTCCCTGTGAGCTTCTACTACATCTTGTGGATGACCTGCAAGAGACAGGCTACCTCAATTATAAAGTTCACCTTGTTCAGTCTCCTTCCTGGCATGGGCTTGTGAACGTATGTGATGATCGAGGTAAGTACGACAACCGAGGTTGTCACACCGTATCAGTCTTACAGTGGCGACTGGGAGGACTGGCGTGGATACAGTCCTGGGAGCTTCTACTACATCTTGTGGATAACCTGTAAGAGACAGGCTACCTCACTTATAAAGTTCACCTTGTTCAGTCTCCTTCCTGGCATGGGCTTGTGGCGTATGTGATGATCGAGGTAAGTACGACAACACGAGGTTGTCACACCGTATCAGTCTTACAGTGGCGACTGGGAGGACGGGCGTGGATACAGTCCTGGAGCTTCTACTACATCTTGTGGATGACCTGCACGAGACAGGCTACCTCAACTATAAAGTTCACCTTGTTCAGTCTCCTTCCTGGCATGGGCTTGTGACGTATGTGATGATCGAGGTTAAGTACGACAACACGAGGTTGTCACAACCGTATCAGTCTTACAGTGGCGACTGGGAGGACTGGCGTGGATACAGTCCTGGGAGCTTCTACTACATCTTGTGGATGACCTGCAAGAGACAGGCTACCTCAATTATAAAGTTCACCTTGTTCAGTCTCCTTCCTGGCATGGGCTTGTGACGTATGTGATGATCGATGGTAAGTACGACAACACGAGGTTTGTCACACCGTATCAGTCTACAGTGGCGACTGGGAGGACTGGCGTGGATACAGTCCTGGGAGCTTCTACTACATCTTGTGGATGACCTGCAAGAGACAGGCTACCTCAATTATAAAGTTCACCTTGTTCAGTCTCCTTCCTGGCATGGGCTTGTGACGTATGTGATGATCGAGGTAAGTACGACAACACGAGGTTGTCACACCGTATCAGTCTTACAGTGGCGACTAAGAGGACTGGCGTGGATACAGTCCTGGGCGCTTCTACTACATCTTGTGGATGACCTGCAAGAGACAGGCTACCTCAATTATAAAGTTCACCTTGTTCAGTCTCCTTCCTGGCATAGGCTTGTGACGTATGAGATGATCGAGGTAAGTACGACAACACGAGGTTGTCACACCGTATCAGTCTTACAGTGGCGACTAAGAGGACTGGCGTGGATACAGTCCTGGGCGCTTCTACTACATCTTGTGGATGACCTGCAAGAGACAGGCTACCTCAATTATAAAGTTCACCTTGTTCAGTCTCCTTCCTGGCATGGGCTTGTGACGTATGAGATGATCGAGGTAAGTACGACAACACGAGGTTGTCACACCGTATCAGTCTTACAGTGGCGACTAAGAGGACTGGCGTGGATACAGTCCTGGGAGCTTCTACTACATCTTGTGGATGACCTGCAAGAGACAGGCTACCCTCAATTATAAAGTTCACCTTGTTCAGTCTCCTTCCTGGCATAGGCTTGTGACGTATGAGTGATCGAGGTAAGTACGACAACACGAGGTTTGTCACACCGTATACAGTCTTACAGTGGCGACTGGGAGGTCTGGCGTGGATACAGTCCCCCCGGGAGCTTCTACTACATCTTGTGGATGACCTGCAAGAGACAGGCTACCTCAATTATAAGTTCACCTTGTTCAGTCTCCTTCCTGGCATGGGCTTGTGACGTATGTGATGGTCGAGGTAAGTACGACAACACGAGGTTGTCACACCGTATCAGTCTTACAGTGGCGACTGGGAGGACTTGCGTGGTATACAGTCCTGGGAGCTTCTACTACATCTTGTGGATGACCTGCAAGAGACAGGCTACCTCAATTATAAAGTTCACCTTGTTCAGTCTCCTTCCTGGCATGGGCTTGTGACGTATGTGATGATCGTGGTAAGTACGACAACACGAGGTTGTCACACCGTATCAGTCTAACAGTGGCGACTGGGAGGACTGGCGTGGATACAGTCCTGGGAGCTTCTACTACATCTTGTGGATGACCTGCAAGAGACAGGCTACCTCAATTATAAAGTTCACCTTGTTCAGTCTCCTTCCTGGCATGGGCTTGTGACGTATGTGATGATCGTGGTAAGTACGACAACACGAGGTTGTCACACCGTATCAGTCTTACAGTGGCGACTGGGAGGACTGGCGTGGATACAGTCCTGGGAGCTTCTACTACATCTTGTGGATGACCTGCAAGAGACAGGCTACCTCAATTATAAAGTTCACCTTGTTCAGTCTCCTTCCTGGCATGGGCTTGTGACGTATGTGATGATCGAGGTAAGTACGACAACACAAGGTTGTCACACACCGTATCAGTCTTACAGTGGCGACTGGGAGGACTGGCATGGATACAGTCCTGGGAGCTTCTACCACGTCTTGTGGATGACCTGCATTAGACAGGCAACCACAATTATATAGTTAACCTTGTTTAGTCTCATACCTGACATGGGCTTATGACGTATGTGATGACTGGGAAGTACGACCGCACGAGGTGGTCACACCTCTTCAGTCTTACAGTGGCGACTGGGAGGACTGGCGTGGATACAGTCCTGGGAGCTTCTACCACGTCTTGTGGATGACCTGCATTAGACAGGCTACCACAATTATATAGTTAACCTTGTTTAGTCTCATTCCTGACATGGGCTTGTGACGTATGTGATGACTGTGGTAAGTACGACAGCACGAGGTTGTCAACACCGTATCAGTCTTACAGTGGCGACTGGGAGGACTGGCGTGGATACAGTCCTGGGAGCTTCTACTCCATCTTGTGGATGACCTGCAAGAGACAGGCTACCTCAATTATAAAGTTCACCTTGTTCAGTCTCCTTCCTGGCATGGGCTTGTGACGTATGTGATGATCGAGGTAAGTACGACAACACGAGGTTGTCACACCGTATCAGTCTTAAGTGGCGCTGGGAGGACTGGCGTGGATACAGTCCTGGGAGCTTCTACTACATCTTGTGGATGACCTGCAAGAGACAGCCTACTCAATTATAAAGTTCACCTTGTTCAGTCTCCTTCCTGGCATGGGCTTGTGACGTATGTGATGACCGAGGTAAGTACGACAACACGAGGTTGTCACACCGTATCAGTCTTACAGTGGCGACTGGGAGGACTGGCGTGGATACAGTCCTGGGAGCTTCTACTACATCTTGTGGATGACCTGCATAGAGACAGGCTACCTCAATTATAAAGTTCACCTTGTTCAGTCTCCTTCCCTGGCATGGGCTTGTGACGTATGTGATGACCGAGGTAAGTACGACAACACGAGGTTGTCACACCAGTATCAGTCTCACAGTGGCGACTGGGAGGACTGGCGTGAATACAGTCCTGGGAGCTTCTACTACATCTTGTGGATGACCTGCAAGAGACAGGCTACCTCAATTATAAAGTTCACCTTGTTCAGTCTCCTTCCTGGCATGGGCTTGTGACGTATGTGATGATCGAGGTAAGTACGACAACACGAGGTTGTCACACCGTATCAGTCTTACAGTGGCGACTGGGAGGACTGGCGTGGATACAGTCCTGGGAGCTTCTACTAAATCTTGTGGATGACCTGCAAGAGACAGGCTACCTCAATTATAAAGTTCACCTTGTTCAGTCTCCTTCCTGGCATGGGCTTGTGACGTATGTGATGATCGAGGTAAGTACGACAACACGAGGTTGTCACACCGTATCAGTCTTACAGTGGCGACTGGGAGGACTGGCGTGGATACAGTCCTGGGAGCTTCTACTACATCTTGTGGATGACCTGCAAGAGACAGGCTACCTTAATTATAAAGTTCACCTTGTTCAGTCTCCTTCCTGGCATGGGCTTGTGACGTATGTGATGATCGAGGTAAGTACGACAACACGAGGTTGTCACACCGTATCAGTCTACAGTGGCGACTGGGAGGACTGGCGTGGATACGTCCTGGGAGCTTCTACTACATCTTGTGGATGACCTGCAAGGGACAGGCTACCTCAATTATAAAGTTCACCTTGTTCAGTCCTCCTTCCTGGCATGGGCTTGTGACGTATGTGATGATCGAGGTAAGTACGACAACACGAGGTTTGTCACACCGTATCAGTCTTACAGTGGCGACTGGGAGGACTGGCGTGGATACAGTCCTGGAAGCTTCTACTACATCTTGTGGATGACCTGCAAGAGACAGGCTACTCAATTATAAAGTTCACCTTGTTCAGTCTCCTTCCTGGCATGGCTTGTGACGTATGTGATGATTCGAGGTTAGTACGACAACACGAGGTTGTCACACCGTATCAGTCTTACAGTGGCGACTGGGAGGACTGGCGTGGATACAGTGCTGGGAGCACAGATAACAGAGTACACTACGTGGGCAGATACTTGACGGGATAGGGCGAGATGCTGCGCAATATGGCCGAATTATTCTGAAGTGTGAACCACAAACACTAGGCTCGACTGTGAGAGGTTGAGAGCGAATGTGCCCCTACCTGGGAGCTAACATTAACAACCAAAAGGACGAACCTTTTTTCCGACCTCGTCTGTTCGGTGGTTAACTCACTTCACGCGGCTGTGTTGCCAGAAGCTTGTGCGACCTTCAATGACCGCCTCGGGGCTCGGGCCCAACCCTTGCTTGCTTGGCAGAAGCACGCAGAAGGGATCAACACGAGATCAGTAGCGACGAGGTGTCCGTCTGTCTATCTGTCTGTCTATCTGTCTAGCTACAGTCATCAGTCCTTCCCTCACAAGTCACAACACAGATGTGCGTAGCACAGCTTGATACGAGCGATACGAGCAATAACCCCTCACGTCTGTGGCGCGGTGGCATTCTGTTGTTGTGAACTTGTGATTATTGTTTATTATGGTTCTTATTTATTTATGATTATTTATTTAATAAACACATAGCGACCATGGATGATGTGACGAGCCCTAAGGATGGGGGCAGGGGGCTATAATATAATGACATCGTTGGCCAGGTCACTGTTCGTTCACCCAAACAACTTTCTCCCGTTTCAAATTTCAAATTTACTTTAATTGGTTTGGCAACCACAGATAATGTCTGTTATTTATGAATTAACTTCAAGTGGACAAAAACATGTCATTGTCATCGAAATAAAAATGGTAGATTTGATTTTGAATGAATTCGCGATGTTTTGACGTCACTTTCGATTTTCGGGGAGTATTTCCGACATCCAAATAGCATACAGACACAAAGGCGTCATCGAGTCTACCACAGAAACAAAACCACGCGGCTCACTCCTCTCGACAAGCGCCGGCACTTGACAAGAGGCTAAGTAGGCCACACTACCACAGATAACAGTACACTACACGTAGTGTAGGCCTACTCTGTTATCTGTGACACTACGAACAAATGCGATACCACGGAGGGGGTGAGAAATAGGTATGATCAGTGGAAAAAGCAACATTCTTCGATGTCATTGACCAAACAAGGCAATTCATAGAAGGAATCAAAAAAGTAAACTATTTATTTGATTGCTCAACCATTTATTTTTCAAATAATAATGTCTCTTTCTTTACTCACCATAATACATCGTAGTTTAGTGCCTAGCATAACCAGTACAGTGTTTGTTGAAGGCAAATCGTTTTGCTTTTGTTTCTTCGTGGTTCTTTATTTAGAACAGCTGATAAATAAATAAATAAATAAATCCGTATTTAGAGTCGACTCACTCGGTCACACTCACACAACTGATTTTTCAGTGGGGGACAGCGGACAGTAAACCTAAGTGACCAAGCCAACCCTGCAGGCCCTGACGCAATCGACGAGTGAACGATAACTAACAAAAGATCAATATCACTTTATGACTATGAATTTTTGTCCACTGACAGTAAGGCCGTTTCGTTGTTTACCTCGACCTGTGCGTTGATGACAATAATAATTTAATAACTGCCACTGTCTAGTATCACTGCAGTTGTGTGCACAATGTGCAACTTTCTAATTTGTATGATTTTTTTAATTGGATGAGCGTAGCGAGCGAAGCGAGTGGAGCGAAGACTTCAATTTCACTGACCCCCCAAAAAATTTAGCTCAAGTGTTTTTTTTTTTTTTTTTTTTTTTTTTTTTTTTTTCCGTCTTTTTGTTCGCTCTCTACCGGGCAAACGGCATATGCGATCTTGATAAAAATTTGACAGGACCTTCGAAATCTCTGAACTTAGACTTGCCACGTTTTTGGGTACAATCGAAGAAATATTTCTTATGAATATCGTACTTTTACGATTTTTTTCGATTTTTATTGCGATATTTTCGTGCCATTTGGGCCAATTCTGACCAAACGGGTGGGGCTACAACGTTCATATTTCACATGGACATTAAGGTAATGGTGATGTATTGCTTTCTGAAAGAAAAAAATGAAAAAGTTAGCCAGAATCGAGAGAAATAAAGCTTTTAATATACGTTTTTTTGACTTAATGAGCGATATTTTTGTGCCATTTGGGCCAATTCTGACCAAACGTTTGGGGCTACAACGTTAATTTTATACATGGACAATAAGGTTATGGTTATGTAGTACCTTTTGAAAGAAAAAGTGGAAAAATTCAGCCATAATCCATAGAAATAAAGCTTTTAATACAAGTTTTTTTACGGTAAATAATACCAATTGACAAGAAACAAAAGAAACTTGACAACATTCACCTTCAATGCGTAGGCAGCAAAACAAAGCACTTGCAAAAGTAAAGATATCCCACGCAAACTAAAACCTTTAAAAAGCTCATCCATCAACGCGGCGGGACTTTAGCGTTTTCCTAGTGAATAGAAAATCGTGAATTAGTTATATGGAAAGCAATACAGAAATTTGGGGTATCAATACCCCACATTTTTACTTTCTTGATCGATTTCCAGAAAATAGGAAATCATGATGTAGGGTAGGCTAAGACAATTTGTGTAAAATAGTAACGATTTATCGATTTTATTGGATGAGCGAAGCGAAGACTTCAATTTCACCGACCCCCCAAAAATTTTGCTCGGTTGGTTTTTTTTTTTTTTTTTTTTTTTTTTTTTTTTTCGTTTTTCTGTCTGTTTGTTCGCTCTCTACCGGGCAAAACGGCATATGCGATCTTGATGAAAATTTGACACGACCTTGGTTTTTCTCTGAACTTAGACTTGCCACGTTTTTGGGTACAATCGAAGAAATATTTCTCATGAATATCGTATTTTTAAACGATTTTTTTCGATTTTTAGTGCGATATTTTCGTGCCATTTGGGCCAATTCTGATCAAACGGGTGGGGCTACAACATTCATATTTCACATGGACATTAAGGTAATGGTGATGTATTGTTTTTTGAAAGAAAAAGTTGAAAAAGTTAGCCAGAATCGAGAGAAATAAAGCTTTTAATATACGTTTTTTGACTTTTTGTGCGATATTTTCGTGCCATTTGGGCCAATTCTGACCAAACGGGTGGGGCTACAACGTTCATATTATACATGGACATTAAGGTTATGGTTATGTAGTACCTTTTGAAAGAAAAAGTGGAAAAATTTAGCCAGAATCCACAGAAATAAAGCTTTTAATACAAGTTTTTTACGGTAAAAAATACCAATTGACAAGAAACAAAAGAACTTGACAACATTCACCTACAATGCGTAGGCAGCAAAACAAAGCACTTGCAAAAGTAAAGATATCCCCGCAAACTAAAACCTTTAAAAAGCTCATCCATCAACGCGGCGGGACTTTAGCGTTTTCCTAGTTATACGTGAAATACTTCTAGTTGGTGGAAGTGATTATAAAAGGCGCGTCCCCCGATAACCCACTCTCTGATTCAAAATTCAATTCGATCTTACAATAGCCTACACCAATCTAGAAGTATTAATGCATTACGTCCGCCCGTCAAGCCGGTGATAGTTTCGTCTGTGGTTTTCATCCATCTAAGTTGTAACAAAAATAAAAATAGACCAATAAAAACGTCCATTGGTGCGCATTGATTTGGGTATAGGAAAGTGTTAATTTAACACCGGCAGTAGTCACCGACCACGTGGGGAGAGGCGGGGGGGGGAGACAGTTGTTACTCACTACCAATATTTTGTATTTTTGGATGAGCGAAGCGAAGACTTCAATTTCACCGACCCCCCAAAAAATTTAGCTCGGGTGTTTTTTTTTTTTTTGTTTTTTTTTTTTTTTGTTTGTTTTTCTGTCTGTTTGTTCGCTCTCTACCGGGCAACGGCATATACGATCTGGATGAAAATTTGACAGGACCTTCGAAATCTCTGAACTTAGACTTGCCACGTTTTTTGGGAACAATCGAAAAAATATTTCTCATGAATATTGTACTTTTACGATTTTTTTCGATTTTTTGGGCGATATTTTTTGTGCCATTTGGGCCAATTCTGACCAAACGGGTGAAGCTAAAACGTTCATACATGGACATTAAGATTATGGGTGATTCAGTATATTTTGAAAGAAAAAGTTGAAAAAGCTAGCCAGAATCTATAGAAATAAAGCTTTTAATATAAGATTTTTGGTTTTTTGTACGATTTTTTCGTGCCTTTTTGGGCCAATTCTGACCAAACGGGTGGGGCTTCAACGTTCATATTATACATGGACATTAAGGTTATGGTGATGTAGTACCTTTTGAAAGAAAAAGTTGAAAAGTTAGCCAGAATCCATAGAAATAAAGCTTTTAATATAAGTTTTTTACGGTAAATAATACCAATTGCCCAAGAAACAAAAGAAACTTGACAACATTCACCTACAATGCGTAGGCAGCAAAACAAAGCACTTGCAAAAGTAAAGATATCCCAAGCAAACTTAAAACTTTAAAAGCTCATCCATAAACCCGCGGCGGGACTTTAGCGTTTTCCTAGTATTAGGGAATGTTATTTGGTTATTTATTACATATCACTGGAAAAAAAAATCTTTACTGAATAATTGAAACTAAACACCAGTGTTGTTTACGACTAAACTCGGTGGCCCCCCCCCCCCCCCCCATCGCACACCAACACCCTCTCTCCTCTCACGAGTAGACCATTGCCATTGAAACACAACGAGCACGTGTGTACAAAGGGCAACGACCTTCTTTAGAGACGGAACCAAAATGACCAAACGCTGCCTGACAAATAGGAGCAACAAGGAAACTCAAGCATCCCAACCCTAACCTGACCACATTGAGTCAATGACGATCTTTTTACACCATGCCGCCCGCGTTTTAATTTTTCTCACTGCTGACTTTGGCACTGTAAGTTTGTTGCATGTGATACAAGTTACTTTTTACTTCTTATTACATATACAATGGCAATGGTGTAATTTCAAGCTATTGTTATTAATAATTACGATTCATACACTTGATGTTAGATTGCAGACAACATATTCATATTCGTTTTTGGTTAGATGGGTTTAGTGGGTGTTACGACTTATGTTAGCCCCCCCCCCACAACACCCCCACAAATTTTATTTAAGTTATAAATAAATAAAGTTGGTGAATCCATACAGCTATAGTCCATGTAAATGGCAACTGCGTAAGTGCGGCGTAGCGTATTTATCGTCATTCACACTTATCCAAGGTCATCACTTTAGTTATCTGTGTCTACGGCGACGATTTTTCATCTGACTCTTCTTATTGAATACGTTTATTGGATGAGCGTAGCGAGCGAAGCGAGTGAAGCGAAGACTTCAATTTCACCGACCCCCAAAAAATTTAGCTCGGTTGTTTTTTTTGTTTTTTTTGTTTTGTTTTTCTGTCTGTTCGCTCTCTACCGGGCAAACGGCATATCCGATCTTGATGAAAATTTGACAGGACCTTCGAAATCTCTAAACTTAGACTTGCTACGTTTTTGGTACAATCGAAGAAAATATATTTCTCATGAATATCGTACTTTTACGATTTTTTTCGATTTTTAGTGCGATATTTTCGTGACATTTGGGCCGATTCTGACCAAACGGGTGGGGCCACAACGTTCATATTTTACATTGACATAAAGATTATGGTCATGTAGTGCCTCTTGAAAGAAAAAGTTGGTCAAAATTCATAGAAATAAAGGTTTTAATATAAGCCTTTTACAGGTGTATAATGAACAATTATTATCAAGTAACTATAGAAAAAGTAAGGAGATTCCACGTAAAAACGTAATCATTGGACAGAAATATTCCAAAAAGCTCATGCATCACCGCGACTGGAAAAAGCGTTCGCGAAGCGACCTAGTAAATAATTACACTTGCTTGGCGTGTTTATTATACTATACCATTTTGACCAACATGAATGACTTACAGAACGACCGTAACTAATTACGGGAGTTGTGGTAGTTGTAAAGGGCATATCCAAGGGCTGTTTCAGAGTAGTTATTCCGAATAACTACACTTATTCCCTTGCATTCGCATTCCCGAGGGGAAGATAATCTTGGAAGAAACTTTCGGTCAGGATTGCCGGAGGCGGGGATCGTTAGATGACCTCCCGAATCAGAGTTACGCGCTTTGCATGAACTCGTTGTAACATAGTTAATTGTGGTTGTTATGCTTAACGACCCCTTTGAAGATTGGGAATATGCATGGACACAGATAATAGAGTACACCACGTATAGTCGTTCCGATAGGTAAAATTATTCGCTCAAACGGGGTGGCAAAGGTTCACGCATACCATTCGATTCCCAACACCCACAGCTATCATTTTAAGCTTGATTAACTCAACATTTCGTTCGCCTTCATAGCGTCGCGACGCTATGAACACGACCGACGCTCAATTTTTTCGTCCGCGCAGTGACAACTTAAATATTAAATTTCTTTGTTATAAAAAGCACTTACAGACATCATCTTTATGTCCATGTTTTCACCATTAATCACGTTTTAATATAGTGTACTTGTTATACGTCCAAAACATAAATATAGTCTGTTCATGATCAAATAGACCTCAAGATGCTTTTTTTTAAGAATACGCACTCCCTTTCGTTTGATGGCAAATTTTGGGGTTTTTTTTAAAAAAAGTTTATTAAAATGCTCAATGTATAGTTAAGATTTTGGGTTTAAAAAAATGGCTATCTTAAATTTTGGCCATTTAATTACAGATAACGGGAAAAAATAAAATACCTAAAGCTGCGCGGGGGCACCCGGTCTGGAAAAAGGGCCCTTTTTCAGGAAAATTTTTCCTTCTAATTAAAAAGGTTAATTCATTTTTTTTCACTCTTAAAACGCAAATAAAGAAAATAAGGATTAGGATAAAAAGTAATTCAAACAAAAAAGTACAGTCTTTTCCCAAAAAATGGGCCCCGGCTATATTTTTTAAGAAAAAAAAACTTTTGAAAAGGGCCCAATTGTCCAGGGGGATAGTTTTTAGTTGATTTTAGATATAAAAAATCCCCTATCGGGGGATAAAAATAACATGATAATTTTTTTGGGGGAATTTTTGGCTAGCAACTAGTTAAATTTCCGAAAAAAAATATGTTCAAAACGGGTGACACTAAAATATTTTTTTTCCACATTTTCCCCAATTTCCCAATGCCAAATTAAATTTTACTTTAAGCAAAAGCTTTTTAACCCTTTTTAAAAAATTATTCGAGAGATCTTACCCAAGCAAAACCCAATTGTTCCCGGGAAAGTAAAGAATATGTGGGTAAAAGACTTTTTCCAAAAAGGGGGCCCCCTTAAAGTATAATTAGTAAAAATTAATATTTATAAAAAAATTTTGTATACATTGTGCATTGTCAAAAACAACAATTCCCCCTTTCCCATTACATTGTTTAGCCATTAAATACCTTTACATTAAGATACAAATATAGTAAAACAAAAAAGGCAATAAACTGAAAAAATAAAAAATAGAAACCCTCCAAAAAGTAATTGCGTTTTGTTTGCATGCGGGCTTTCAGGTTCGATTTCAAAAATCCCAAATCATCCCTTTTATTTTTCCTTTTTATGAATTTATAATTTTTTTTTTGCTAAAAAAAAAAAGAAAGGGACCCCAAACGAAATTTATTTAAAGATTAAAAATAAATAAAAAAGGGCCATTCCTTTTTTTTTCCCCCCAAAAAATTTTGTTGTCAGAAAGAAAATCATTTTGTTTAAAAAGGGGGTTATATAATGTCTATCTCTAGTAAAAATTCCCTGCAGTACCCCTTAGCATAGAAATTTTTGAAAGGAAAAGATTTAAAATTTTTTCGATCGTAAAATGTAAAATAAAAAATTTTAAAAAAAAATATTTTCAATCCCCGTCTGAGTCGATTTTTTCCTTTGTTCTCATCCTCTCTTGTACTGCATCAGAATTTGACAATTTCTGTATTTTGCAACTGTCGGTACGACGAAGATAATTACGAAATCAATAACATAAATATGGAAGACTTTGGCGTTGAAAAATTTGCATACTTAGAGTTACGGGCACATCATTTGGGAAAGGGGTTTCCAATGTTTCAACCAAAATCTCAAGAACCGGCGTAGCTTTAAAATCGTTGTATCTTAAATCCATGAAACCTTTTGGAGGAGGTTTATTTTTTGAAAAGGTTTCCAGGGGCTCATTTCCCGATTTTCAGACTGAGTTTTTTGAAAGGGTTTGTTTGTATATAGGGAAAGTGCGCCCTTAAAAAGGGGGGAAAAAAAGTATTTTTCAAATAGGGGCCCCTTTTCGTGAAAAAGGGCCCAAACGAAACCCCTTAGCCAAAAATTTTTCCGTTTTTTTTTTTTTTTTTTTTTGTTTTTTTTTTTTTTTTCCCCTTTTTTTTTAACCACCCATTTTTTTCTTTTTTAAACCCCTTTCCGAAAAATTGGGGAACGAATTTTTCCCGGTACACTAACTGTATTCCCAACCGTACCAGACCCTTTTTATCGTAGCAAGAAGAACCCTTAAAACTAGAATTATATTTGTTTAATCACGCGCCCAGGGGGGGGATTTTAAGACTTTGTTATTATTTGTGACGACACGGATTCGCCATTTTTGATCCTCTTCCTTTTGGCCACAATAAACCCAAAAAAGGTTTTTAACTAACGTGTTAACTTTTTCCAAAGGGAGCACTTGTGGCAAAACCCTTAAAACATGTGCCATTTTATTTTTGTGACATCGGGCAAGACTTTCGGGGAAACCGAGTTTTCCCTTCATGGTTTTTAAGTGTTTTGGGCAAAATGTTTGTTAGTGTCAAACGCCGTTTCTTTTTTTTTGATGAAAAAAATTTAATAAAGACGAAAAAAAAATAATTAAAAAATACATAAAAAAAATAAAATTTACAAAAAAAAATTTAAAACATTGTTAGTATTTTTCTGCAATTAAAAACTAACCTTGTAGCCTATTTTTGTTCAAAAAATCTTTTCTTAAAAACGGGCACCCCTTAAAAGGCAAAATTTTTGGGAAGACATGAAAATTTTTACAAGTACCCAAAGGGGCCCAGAAATGCCCCCAACCCTTCTGGGGAATGCACGCATTATCTTGAGTTATACATGTTCCCGTTTTTTAAAGGGAAAAAGGGAAAAGGATAGCTCCCAGCAAAAAAAAACTCGGAAAAATTTTTGATGTAAATCCCGAAAAAATTGGGTGGTGAAAGGAAATTTTTTTGTATAAATTTTTATGAAGGAGAAAGTAAAAAAATAAACGTTTACCCGCTATTGTTTTTTCTGCACAAAAAAAGGGAACCATAGAATTTACCTTTGTCCCCCCTTTGTAAAGACGCACTTAATAAACACATCAAAGGGGGCCCAAACCCTATAAGTAATAGGGGAAAAGACCCTTGGGAATTCTTTCCGGGAAAATAAATCCTCCAGAGTTACAGGAGGGAAGATATCAACCTTTTCCTAAAGCCTCGCCGGTTCAATTTGACTAGAGATGCCTTTAAATATAAAAAAATTTTTTTGAACAAAATGAGTTCTCTGCCAAAAAGATACTGTGGCAAAAAGTACTTCTTTATTTTTTAATTTTCTTTTAAAAAAAATTTCGTTTTCGTAATTTCTTATTGTGAAACAATAATCACTAAATTAATTTAAATTAAAATTAAAAATCGAGCCCAATTTCCAACTAAAGGCGGGGGAGGGGGGGGGGACGTTCCCAAACCCCATTCTTGGCTCCCCCGGGGTTTCCATGGGAAACCATGCCTGGGGCTTCTTCGACATAATTTCTCCCTCTCAAACATCTTTCTTTCCCCGTCACGGCTTTTCCCCAGGGACCTCCAAACCCGTTTTTGGGCCAAAATTTTTTTTGGGGGGGGTTTTCCCTTCATTTTCCTGGTTAATTTCCCTTTCCCCAAACTGCATTTCTTCTTTTGAAATATTTCTTTTAAAGTCTTCCCATCTCAAATCTGGGCCCCCTCTTTTTCCCCCCTTTTTAGTTTCCTGCGTTTGTTCATATTTCAAACTTGGGGAAACCCCCGTTGTTTTGCCCCCTGCCTTCCCCTGTGTCCAAACCACCTCAGCCTTTCTTTCCCTCCCTTTAAAATTAAAATTTTCTAATCTTAGTTCCCTTTTTTTAAACTTTGTGCCCCCTCATTTTTATCAATTCCTTCGTAACCTCCCCTTAAAAACTCCTTAAAAAATTTCAATTCCGCAAACTTCCCAATTTTTTTTTTCTTTTACCCCCCCCCTGGCCATGTCCCCTGCACCCTAAAAGTGAGTACCGGTTTCAAAATATGCTTTGGGGATATTAAAAATTTAAAAAAAAAAATTTTAAAATCCCGGGAAATAACGGTACGATTTAATCATTTTGCCCTCGAAACCTTGAAGCTGGGATGCAGCAATCTGCTTTACTGTTTGGAGGGGTTTTTTATTTTTTATTTGGGCAGTTTTTTGCCTTTTTTTGTCTACTATTGATGTAATGAAAAATTTAAAAGCAAACAAGTACATGTCATGGTGTAATTTTTCGTAATTACAAATGTACAAAAAGAATACAATACGGGAATAAATATTTATTTTTCTTTGTTATACATTTTGGGGCCCACTTTTTTGGAAAAAGTCTATAACTACAAAATTTTTTTTTTTCCCTGTAAAAAATTTTTGCTTATGTAAAAATACTCAAAATAAATGTTTTTAAAAGCTTAAACCCCTATGTTTTTAAAATAAAATAATTTTACATTGAAGTGGGGGAAGGGGTGAAAGAAAATATTTAGTTTTTCACACCGCTGTGACATATATTTTTTTTTAGGAATTCAAAATTTTTTTTGGGAACAGCTTTTTAAAAACCCCAAAGAATGGGGATTTAGGTTTTATTTTGTGGGGATTAATCTAAAAACAAAAAATTTTGGACAATTGTTTTGTTTCAAAAACCGTCCCCAAATTTTTAAAAAAATTGTAATTGGGGGACCCCCCTGTTTTTTGGAAAAATGACTGTTTTTTTTTTTTGTTTTTTTTTAATTACATTTATTCTTTAAACAGGGTTTGCTTTAATTTTTTTCGGGTTTAAGAGTTTAAAATTTAAATTTAAATTTAACTTTAATTGAAGGAAATTTACAGTTTTTTTATAGTATTTTTTTTCCCCGACTTTGATGCCCCACCGCTTTAGGTTTTTTTATTAAATTTTCAGTGTATCTGTAATATTTATGGCCAAATTTTAAGATAGATTTTTTGTTTCTACATCATTTTAACTATTTTTAAATTTAGCATTTTGAATAATCATTTTTGAAAAAAACTCCCACCCTTTTCCCCCCCCAAAAAAGAAAGCAGTGCGTATTCTTAAAAAAAAGCATCTTGAGGTCTATTTGATCATGAAACCCGGGCTGTATTTATGTTTTTGGACGTATAACAAATACCTATATTAAAACGTGAAATTTAAGGTTTAAAAAATGGACATAAAGATGATGTCCCGAAGTGCTTTTTAAAAAAAAAATTTAATATTTCAGTTGTCCTGTGCGGACGAAAAAAAAATTTAGCGTCGGGGCGGGGTTTTAGCGGGCGCGACGATTTTGAAGGCGAACGAAAGTTTAGTTAATTTAAGCTTAAAAAGATAGCTGTGGGTTTGGGGAAACGAATGGGATTGTGAAAACCTTTTCCATCCGATTTAGCCCAAATTTTCGTGAAATTTGGGGGTTTTTCCCGGGAAAGACTAGTAGTGTACCTTTTTCTGTTTTTTTTCTTTTTTTTTTTTTGGGCATGGTTATATGGGGGGTGTATTATTTTTAGCCCCTTTGGGTTTTTTAGTAAGGAAACAGGGGAATTTGGGGATATTTTATTGGGATGAAAGTGTAAAATAACAATTATATTTTTTTTCCGTAAATTTTTAATGTGCCCCCAATTTAAATTCCTTTGAGGGCTTTTCGCTACGCCCCCCCCCACCCCCCCCCCGGCCCCCGGGGGCGACGTGCCCCCCCTTCATCAAACCCTTTGACCCCCGGCGGACCGGGAGGGGGGGACCCAAACAATTTAGGTTTTAATAGAACTTGAGAGCCCGTCATTTTTTAATATTTTTTTTGTAACCCAAAAAAATAAAAAAAAATAGGGTTAATTTTGCCGACTGGGGATTCCCCGTTCCCAACCGCTGTAAAAAAAGTAATATTTGCGTTCGTTTGTTTTTTTTACGTTAATATCGAAACGTACGTATTTTATGAAAGAAATGCAATAAAAGTTTTAGACAGACAAAAAACATTAGATATTTAAACTGTGGGTGACTGGATTTACAGTAGCCCGGTTTGTAAATAAAAGTAATTGTAATTTTTGTTTGGCCGATGTTGGTGTTTTTAGGGGCGCAGTTATGATTGGACCCAAATTTACGTAGTTTTTACCCCCAAAACCCTTATCAACAATATTTTTGTTTCATCTATGAATTGATATCAAAGAAAGCCTAAAAAAAATTTCCAAAACTTCGGGAAGGGTTTTTCTTTTATTTAATGTGAATGGTACCATCACGAATACGTAAAATATAATATGCAGTTTTGGGGGTTTGTCCCCACAGTCCCTACTCACTAATAAGGGAGGGGGGGGCACTTTAGTTTTAATAATTGAATTTTAAATTTTAATGTATTGTAAATTTCACTGGGATTTTTGGGGCGATTTAAAAAAAACTCAAAAAATACTTTCAGTCAACAAATCGTTTAAATAATTGTGCATTTAAAAAGGGGGACATTTTTTAAGGGAAATTAATAAAAAAAGAATTTTTAAAAAAAATCCATAATTTTGGGCCCAAATTAAATTTAAATTTTACAGTTCAAAAACCCAAACTTTTGAGGAAAAACCCTTTTTGATAGGGGGTTTCAAATTAAAAAATTGCTATTTTGGGATGAAGTTTGATGTAGTTTGATAGTAGGGAAAAAATTTTTTAAGTTTTTTGGACTAGTTGATTTTAAAGCCGACGCACGTACTTTGGAATTGAGCCCCACAACGGGGGAAAACGTATTTGGAAACCCGCCACCCTTTCCCAAAAAAGGGTAAATGGGGAGGGGTTTTGGTTTCTTGTGGCCCAAAAAACAATGAAGGGTGGCAAAGGAAAACCCAGGTCAGGTGTAACTATTTTAAAAATTTAAATTTGGGCGCAAATTTTGTTTTTTATTTACCCTGAATATAATATTATAGTTTTGAGCGCTTTAAAATTTAAAATTTTAAACGCTCCTCCCCAAGTAAAACCAATTTCTATAAATGTGAGTTACCACCATGTATACTTTCTTCCAAAGGGGAAAGAAATGCACTCCTTTTTCATGAGCCATCTTGGGACCCAGCTAAATATTGTTTGTGGGTTTTTTTATTGACGAACGAAGATGGGATGGTATGGGTTGCCCGGCAGTGTCACACACACAGTCGTTGGGATGGAATTTCCCACATGAAGTAAACAATCTAGCTGACGCATAATAATTTAAAAACTTTTTAATCTTTTGTAATTTTTCGAATTTTGGGTAATAAAAAAAATAGTGGGGAGTATATTGCCTGAAAAATTGGGTTTTTGGGAAATTCCGACTTTATCTATTTTGGGAAAAATAGGCGAATGGATTACAGAGATTGAAAAAATAAAATCCCCCTGAATTCATTCTTGGAAAACCACAGTGCACCCGCACAGGCACTGAGCGGTCAAGGCCCACACAGGCTTTTTGAGTTTATTTTTGGCCCATGCTCGTGGTTTTGGGGTTCCGATAAAAAATAATGAGTTGTGGTCATTTTTTTGGTTTAAAACAAAAAAAGGGGTCCCCATCAGGCGTCTGGTTAAATATTAAAAAAGGTGGTTCACTGACAATTAAAAACTAAAGCTGCGAGACCCGCGCACAATTCCCCAAACTGTGAGTAACCTCGCACGCCTTGTCTTTAAATCTTCAAACTGACAAGAACAACCCCCTGACTTTGATTTCCCCCTTTCGCAAAGAGATTGATAGATCTGAAAAGAGACGTGGCTGGATCTGACAGCACGGGGCTATAGGGCGAAGTGGGAAGTTAACCAATGGTTGATATAAAATAAATAAAAAATCAAATAAAATGTCATATTTAAAAAAAAAAAATTTTTATTTAAAATCCTCCTTTTTATTAAATTTTATTTTTATTTATTATTAATTTTTATTATTTTATTTTATTATTATTATTTTAGGATGTTTTTCATACAAATTGGGAAAAAAAACCAGTAACATGTTTACGGATTACGCCAAGTACTTCCATGTGTCCCTTTTACTTTTACATTATTATTTTTGTTTTAACTCTAACAAAAAATAAGTCATTATAAATTGTAATATTTTTTGTAGATATGTTTTTTTTCTGCTGTTACGGTCGTGGCCGATTTCTCGTCCCCCCACCCTTTGCTTTGCTCTTGGGATAGGGGAAAACCCCCCCGAAAACCATGTCAGGGGAAGCTGCCCCGGATCTCGAAGTATCTTTCTTGTTAAAATTTTTACGAACTATTTAAGGGTTTTGAGTTTTATCCCTTTTGAGTCTCGATGTATCTTTGGGTTGAAGATCTGTTTTTTAATGCTTTATGTAGCTTCTTCGGTATGATGCCTTGGCTAAAATTAATGAATGGGATTGTTTTTCCCTTTTTTTGTTTCAAATCTTCTTGATCCATTGAAGTTCATATACTGCAATTTTTTTTCCCACGGGGTCTCGACGTTAGGCACTTTGGGGATAGAAAACGTCGAAAAGGGGTATTTTCTTGTTTCTTTTTGTCAATTTTTATTAAATCCGGTCTTTTGTGAGTATCTTTTTGGTCTTTTAAAAAATGTGCGGCGTAATAAAATTTTAATCTTTCTATCTAGTATTTCTCGGGTTTGTTTTTGTAGTAAGGTTGGTGTGTCAATGAGGTTGTACTGTTTGCTAGTTTTTGATGAAAAATTTGCTATTGGTTATGTCTGTAAGGAATCGTTGACATGTGACTGCACCGGTATGATGGTTGATTGTTTCCCCTTTGCACAAACTTTTTCTACATTGGGATGTTTACTTCGCTCTTGGTATTATTTTTTTTATAATTTTTTCGTCGAAAATCATTTCTGTTTGAATAGCCATCATAAAATTTTTGTTTCTCCAAAATAGTTCCCCGTTGTTTAAACCCCCTATTTGATGCTTTAATATTACGTGACCTTTGTGTAGTTCATCATAATTTTCCTTGTGTGGGGTCTTTTCTAGAGCGAAACTCTTTGAAGGTCAGTTATGATTTTCCCCTTTGAAATTTGACTTTTCGTTGCTAGATTGAGGGGGTTAATGTTTGTCAGCTGACCACACCCCTATGCAGTGGGATTGGGTTGCTTTTTGAAAAAAAGTTTTTTCTAAAATGTCTTTTGTTTATTAAAAGTTTCAGACAATTTAAAACCCCGTCCTCCTTTTTCTTTTGGGGAATGTCAATCTCTCTATTGTGATTTGGATGATGTTTCGGGTTTTTGGGTAAGTGAGTCGGTTAATATTTCCAAACGGGGGATTCTGTCTGCGTCCATTTAATGATCCGAATAAATTTGTCAGTACTGGTACAGCATAGTATTTTTTCCCTTGATCTTTTTTTTTACCGTTTAGTTGCGTCTTGGGGATAGACTTTAGTCTTTTTTTTTTGTATGTATTTATTAATTTTGCTTTCATAACTTTATTTCAATTTCTGGCAGCTTGTGAGAATCCTAAAATTTGTATACCGTTTCGCCCCTTTTTCCAAAACCCTTTTTTCCAATTCAGCGGGAAAATTTTTGTTTTTTAAACCCTTCCCCTTTTCGTATGTAGCGTCTTACATTTTTTACTCCAAATCCATGAAGATATTTGTAAATTCTAATTTTGATTGAAGACTGTTTAGTTGAGAAATTTGATGATAAAATTTGGGTCATCCGTAAATAGGGGGAAATTGTTGACAACCACTTTATTGCCTAATTTAAATCCGTATGTCGATTCGTTAAGCATATGTGACAGGGGGTTTTAATGACAGACAAAACCATAATGCATTTAAGATCACCTTGGGAAAATGCCCGTTATTTTGTATTGGATCTGTGGGTTATTGGGGTTTTTTATATTTAGTTTTAGTGTTTTTCTCCATGTCCCCATTACGTCTTCAAAAAGTTTACAATTATGGGTTTTTTTATATATTTTAAATTGGAAAACCCCATGTGTGGGGTTTGAGTCAAGGTTTTCTTGTAGTCAATGTTTTTACGTGAATTTCCTTTCTTTTTGGTCCCTGATTCTTTCGTAGAGTAAATAATAATTTTGTTCTTTACATCCTGTGGTTCTTACAGCATCCTTTTTTTCCTGGGCCAAGATATTGTTTTTCGCAAGGGAATATACTTTTTTTTGTTATGCATGAATCAATTTTTTATATATATTTGGGTTTAGACATGTAATTGGCCATATTTACTGGGTTTCTTCGTGCATTGTCTTTGGTTTGAGAAGGTTACCTTCAGTAAAGAATTCGGGTATTTTTTAACCCATTATAACTTGTTGAGACATTTTAATTTTGATTGTGAGTAGAAATTAAATTTTTAAACCCAAAAAATTTAAAATTTATCTTACCGGTGCTTTCCAGTATGTGTACAGATTGTCGCTTTTAAATTCATCAATATTATACTTCGAATCCCCCATCTCATTAAAATTCGCTCTCCTAGCATTTTTATCTTGAACCCTTGTGCATCCTGGTTTTTTGCTACGGGTTACCCCTATTTTCCAAAACTCTTCTATCTCTGTCTTAGTTTTGGGGTTCCATTTCCTATTATTTTTTGGTACTAGATAGTTGTTGGTAAAAATGTTTTTTCCTTTTCTTTAAACATTCGGGGTTTTGTTCTTTTTTAATACAATTTTTTTTTAATCTTTTTTTAAACTCTTAGCTAGAGCACTACTTTTTTTGTTTAAAAGGGACCAAATATTTGTGAATGAATTCGTAATGTTTCATGTTTTTGGTGAACCCGATCTTTCAAAATATATTTGGCAGTAATCTTATCACATTTTTTTAGATCGATTAACCCCTTCGGTATTGTTTTAGTCGACCCATATCTTCTAAGTCAAAGATTTCCCAAATAGTCGCTTTTTTCCCTTTCGTACTTTTTCCCCCGTTTTTGTCTTTTAAGATGTTGCAGTTTTACCTTTAAGCCCAAATATCAACCACTGCTACAGCGGCACAAATAATTGCCGCATGAACGTCGCAAAGATAGTTCGTCTTTTGTGTAAACTGATAAAAAATTTGTGTTCATTTGTGTACCGCTGTCTTATTTCCTTTGAATGCTTGGGTTAGGTTGTATGGTCTTCTGTTTGGTTTTTATGTGCGCAAAATCTGACATGGCGTTGAAAAGCTAAAGCTTTGGATGTTCTTTGATTTATCATGGGAGGTGTATTTTCTATTGCGTTATGCATATCTACCTCTGTGTTTGATCGTCTAGTTTTCTGGGTATCTTTATCTTCTTGGTTGGTTGGTATTTTTAGGGTTCTGGGCGTTTTGGTAGTCTGGATGTTTGGGAAAGGGCCCGGACGATCTGGTAAAACTGGATGTTCGGTTGTCGGGGGGTTTGATAGGGGCTGGAGTTTGGGTTGGGCTGGAAGTTTGGGGTGTCTGGTAGATTGAAAGTTCTTGCAGGGATGGGGAAACCGGGATTTCTGGTGTTCTAGTAGCTCTGGGATGAAGGGGGCTTCTTCTTCGCTGTCCTCTGCTGATGTATTGCCGTTATCACTTGATGCGCTTGTAGTTCTTCTTCACTTCGCGTTTATTTTTTATTTTTAAAGTTTCTGGTAACATTTATTTTAAATATAAATTTTTTCTTTGGTCAGCTATTCTCTTTCATTTCTTCTAAAAATGGATATTCACGAACAAACTCCCCATGGAGCTCTTGTCGTAACCTATTAAAACGTCTCTAATAAAGTTACCTATAAAAGCTACGCTCCACAAATTTCTTTTTTTCTGTCTTTGATGCGTGTCTCATTTTTTTAGCTTTGGTCTGTAAGTTCCATTACGAAAATCCATCGTCTGTAATTCCCCCATTTTCCTTTTTCTAGATAAATTATTCTACTATTGTCAAAGTCACCCCCTTTTTTGTTTTGTTTATAAAATCAATGCACTTAAAAAGAATGAAAACACTTTTTCCAAAGATTTATCAATTTTAGGGCGGTATGAGGCCCTTTGTCTCAACCTCCTTGCCTTTTTTTTTTTTTGTTTTTAAAATCTTTTCTTATTTTGACGAATTTAGAAAATTTAATCTTCTCATTCTCAAAATAAATTAAGGTGCTTATAAAATGCGTAAAATGTATTTTATTTTATTTTTATTTTTTATTATTATTATTATATTATTATTATTATTATTATTTTTATTTTTATTGTCATTGTTTTATTTCCCAATAGTCCAGAGTCTCAAACGATCTTTAAAAAATGATTATTGTAAATTTTTTATTGTTTTTTTATTTTAATGTGTATTAATTTTTCTTTTAAAAAAAAATTTTAAATAAAATTTTTTGCAAAATGTATAATTTCATAACCACTTCCATGACATCATGACTGATGAGTATTTTCACGTTTACTTCGATTCTGTGATGAAGGGTTTTTGCCAATGTGCAAGCACTTTTTCGACCCGGGATTTGGGGGGATGGGCTTGTTCATGGAATGCGTTTGGGTGGCCTGGCCCCTTTCCCCTTTGAGGGAAATGCATGCATCAACATGTAGTCTGCGAAGAGTACCTGTTTAACCGACCTTATCCACTGACAAAAGAGGGTACAGCAGTTTCAAAAAAAAACTAAGGGGGAGTTTAACTGAACGCGCGCACACTAGCGGCAAGCGGTTTTTGCAAACAAATACGAAAAACCCGCGAAGCACATTTAAAAATGGGGGTTACATTGCCCACGTAGTTACTCTTTATCTGTGTGGGGGCTTTACACATCTTGTGGTGACCCGCAAGAACAGGCTACCCAATTATAAAGTTCACCGTTCAGTCTCCTTCCTGGCATGGGCTTGTGACGTATTGGGGACGGGTAAGACGACAACACGAGGTTTTTCACACCGTTCGCTTACAGTGGCGAGGGAGAACAGGCTGGGTACATCCTGGGGTTTCTACTTTTATTTGTGGGTGACCTGAAGAAAGCCTACCTCAATTTAAAGTTCCTTGTTCAGGTCCCTTTTTCCTGGGCATGGGGTTGTGGGGGGCGTTTTTTTTGATGATCGAGGTAATGAAACACGAGGTTTCCACCGTATCAGTTTTACAGTGGCGACTGGGGGACTGGCGTGGATACAGTCCTGGGGCTTCTACTACTCTTGGGAGACCTGCCAAGAGACAGGCTCCTCAATTATAAAGTTCACCCTTTTTCAGTCTCCCCCGCATGGGCTTTTGACGTATGTGATGTCGAGGTAAATACGACAACACGAGGTTTTCACACCGTATCGCTTACAGTGGGGGCTGGGGGACTGGGGGTGGATACCTCCTGGGAGTTTACTACACTTGTGGGTACCTGAAGAAAACAGCTACTTTATGTTATTGTTTCTCCCTTCGGGGTTTTGGGTTTGGGCGGGGAGTTTCTTTTTGCCCCG
>JAMZAV010009394.1:0-22967 GCA_024449915.1 Sweltsa coloradensis | reverse complement strand
GTTTTTACTTGCTTTCCTACGCGAACATCCCTTGATCCGGGGAGCTAAGTGTGTTTAAGTGTCAGCTGTTTCAACTGCGGTCATTTTTTGCTTCCTACCCCGCCCCCTTGATCCGTGGGCTAGTTTTTTTTTTGGTGTCGCTGTTTAAACTGGGGTTTCATTCTTGTTCCCTACGCCAAACACCCTTTGATCCGTGGAGCTAGTGTGGTTTAGTGTCAGCATGTTAAACCTGGGTTTCATTCTTGCTTCCTCCGCCGAACTCCCTTGATCCGGGAGCAAAAGTGTTTTTTAGGTCAGCATTTTAACTCGGTTCATTTCTTGCTTCCTACGCCGAACATCCCTTGTCCGGGGAGCTAAGTGGGGTTTTTAGTGTCAGCAGCTTCAACCTGGGTTCTTCTTGTTTTCCTAGCCAAAACCCCCTTGATCCTGGG
This sequence comes from Sweltsa coloradensis, assembly GCA_024449915.1. NCBI lineage: Eukaryota > Metazoa > Arthropoda > Insecta > Plecoptera > Chloroperlidae > Sweltsa > Sweltsa coloradensis. The sequence continues at coordinate 22,536 of JAMZAV010009394.1, read as the reverse complement.
GCTAAGTGTGGTTTAGTGTCAGCATTTTTCAACTGGGTTTCATTCTTGTTTCCTACCCCAAACACCCTTTGACCGGGGAGCTAAGGGGGTTTAGTGTCGCATGTTTAAAAACTGGGTTTTTTTTTAAAAAAAAAAAGGAAGAAGGGTTTTTCTTGCTTCCCGCCGAAATTCCCTTGATCCGTGGACTAAGTGTGGTTAGTGTCACATGTTTCAACTTCGGTTCATTCTTGTTTCCTACGCGAACATCCCTGACCTGGGCTTAGTGTGGTTTAGTGTCAATGCTACAACTGGGGTTCTTTCTTTTCCACCCAAACCCCCTTGACCGTGGAGCAAAGGGGGTTTAAGTGTCAGTATGTTTCAACTTCGGTTCATTCTGCTTCTACGCCGAACATCCTTGACCCGGGGAGCAAAGTGTGGTTTTTTCAATTTTTCAACTGTGGTTTTTTTTTTGCTTCCTCCCCGGAACATCCCTTGCCCGGAGCTAAGTTGTTTAAATGACGCATGTTTCAACTCGGTTCATTCTTGTTTTCCTACGCCGAACATCCCTTTATCCGTGGAGCTAAGGTTTTTTAATGTCACATGTTTCGACTGCGATTCATTCTTGCTTCCTACCCGAAATCCCTTGATCCTGGGCAAGTGGGGTTTTAGTGTCAGATTTTTAAACCCTCGTTCATTTTGTTTCCCTACCCGAACACCCCTTGATCCTGGCTAAGTGGGGTTTAGTGTCAGCAGTTAACTGCGGTTCTTTCTTGCTTCCTACGCCAAACACCCCTTTACTCCGGGGAGCTAAGTGTTTTTTAAGTGTCAGCATTTTTTCAACTTTTTTTTATTCTTGCTTCCTACCCGAACACCCCCTTGATCCGTGGAGTAAGTGTGTTTAAGTGTCGCATGTTTCAATTTCGGTTCTTTCTTGCTTCCTACCCCGAAACCCCTTGATCCGGGGGGCTAAGTGTGGTTATGTCAGCATTTTTTCAACTTGGTTTTCATTCTTTTTCCCTACGCTGAACACCCCTTGACCCGTGGAGCTAAGTGGGGTTAAGTTAATTTTCAACTGGGTTCATTCTTGCTTCCTCGCCGAATTTCCCTTGATCCGGGGAGCTAAGGGGGGTTTAGGTCAGCATGCTTAAAACTGCGGTTCATTTTTGCCCCCCACCCGAACACCCTTGGGTCCGTGGGCTAAGTGTAGTTTATTTCAGCATGTTTAAACTTCTTTCATACTTGTTCCCTACGCCGAACACTTTTGATCCGTGGAGTTGTGTAGTTTAGTGTCAGCATTTTTTCAACTGGGTTCATTCTTGTTTCCCCTAGCAAACATCCCTTGATCCGTGGATTTTAGTGTATTTTAGGTCAGCATTTTCAACTGGGGTTTCTTCTTGCTTCCTACACCGAACATCCCTTGATCCTTTGGCAAAGGTGTTTAGGGGTCAGCTGTTTTCAACTTCGGTTCTTCTTGCTTCCTACGCCAAATCCCTTGACCGTGGAGCTAAGTGTGGTTTAGTGTCAGATGTTTAAATTGGGTTCTTTTGCTTCCTACGCGAACACCCCATGATCCGGGAGCTAAGTTTTTTTTAAAGTGTCAGCATTTTCAATTTTTGGTTCATTCTTGTTTCCCCTAGCCGAAAACCCCTTGCCCCCGGAGCTAAGTGTGGTTTAGTGTCAGCATCTTTAAATGTGGTTCATTTTTGCTTCCAGCTCGAACATCCCTTGATCCGTGGAGCTAAGTGTGTTTAAGTGTCGCATTTCAATGGGGTTTTATTCTTGCTTCCTACGCCAAATTCCCTTGACCGTGGAGCTGAGTGTGGTTTAGTGTCAGCATGCTTCAACTTTGGTTTTTTTGCTTCCTCGTCAAAAACCCCCCTTGATCCGTGGAGCAAAGTGTTTTAAGTGTCAGCAGTTTCAACTGGGGTTTTCATTCTTTCTCCTTCCAAACACCCCTGATCCGAGAGTAAGTGTGGTTTAGTGTCAGCATTTTTAAACTGGGGTTTCTTTTGTTTTCCTACCCATACACCCCCTTGATCCGGGAGCTAGTGTGGTTTATGTCAGCATGTTTAAACTTCTTTCTTTCTTGCTTCCTACCCGAAAAATCCGTTGATCCGGGGAGCTTAGGTGGTTTAGAGTCAGCATGTTTCCTGTTATTCAGTTTTGCTTCCGGGTCAAACATCCTTGATCCGTGGGCAAAGTGTTTTTAAGTGTCGCATTTTTCAACTGCTTTTCATTCTTGCTTCCTACGCCGAACATCCCTTGACCCGGGGATTTATGGGGTTTAGTGACGATGTTTTAACTGCGGTTCTTCTTGTTTCCTACGCCAAACACCCTTGATGCGGGGAGCTGTGTTTTAAGTGTCAGCATTTTTCAACTGTGGTTTTTTCTTGCTTTCTACCCCGAACCCCCTTGACCCCGTGGGATAATTGGGGTTTAGTGTCAGCAGTTTCAATTTGGGTTTCTTCTTGTTTCCCTACCCGAACATCCCTTGATCCGTGGAGCAAAGTTGGTTTGTGTCAGCTGTTTCAACCTCGGTTTTTTTGTTCCCTTTACGCCAAACACCCTTTTTATCCGGGGAGTAAGTGTTTTAATGTCACGTTTAAACTGGGGTTCTTTTTGTTTCCCTAGCCGAACACCTTTATCCGTGGAGCTTTGTGCGTTTAGTGTCCATGTTTCAACTGCTTTCTTCTTGCTTCCCTACGCCCACACCCCTTTGACCCGGGAGCTAAGTGTGGTTTAGTGTAGCATGTTTAAAACTTTGGTTCATTCTTGCTTCCTACGCCGAAAAACCCCTTGTCCGTGGAGTTAATGTGGCTTAGTGCATATTTTTAAATTTGGGTTTAATCTTGTTTCCCTACGCCGAACCCCCCGGATGGGGGAAAGTGTGTTTATTTTTCAGCATGTTTCAAACTGGGGTTCATTTTTGCCCCTACGCCGAACATCCCTTGTTCCGTGGAGCTAGTGGGTTTAGTTTCACCCATTTTTCAACGCGGTTCATTCTTGCTTCCTACCCCCGAACATCCTTATCCGTGGAGCTAAGTGTGTTTAAGTTAGCATCATGCCTGGGGTTCATTTTGTTCCTACCCGAACTCCCTTTTTTCCGGGACAAATGGGGTTTGTGTCATCATGTTTCAACTGCGGTTCATTTTTTCTTCCTACGCCGACATCCCCTTGATCCGTGGAGTAAGTGTGTTTAAGTGTCAGCATCATTTTTCAACTGGGGTTTTCTTTTGTTTCCCACCCCGAACATCCCTGATCCGTTGAGTTAGTGTGGTTTAGTGTCAGCATTTTAAACTGGGGTTCATTTTTGCTTCCTACGCCGAACACTCTTGCTTAGTTTTTCTGTTTAAACAGATATGTAAAAAAATGGTATGTTTTAATTTCGATAGGTTTTTATTTGAAAATGTCCCCAATGTGATGACGAAGTGGTTTGGGCCCAATTAAAAAAATAAAAACATTATATTTTTGTATCCACTTGTCTTTAATTGTAAGTGATATTTGTGCAGAAGTTCAATATTATGGGTTGTATCGTTTTTAAATTACACATTCTTCCCTTGTGTCCTCCCACCTTAAGTGCCATGATGAACACTCTAAATGCGAAATATTATTACCCTAAGACTAAAAATATTTTCTCATACGATTTATTACTATAGGTGATCCCACAATACAAATGAAGATTGTCATGAAGGTATGTGTTTATAAGTTTGGTAATTTGTCCGACGTTTCTTCAGGATGCTGCGTGTTGTGTTTCACATGGAGCCTCCCTTAAGATGATTATCTGCGTGAGTGATGGATTCCCCCACTCTGAGCATGCGCACACCTTCCTTGGGTAAACATCATGACGGCCAACATCTTAATAACTTCCCATGGGGTCAGCCACGACTCGCGTCAACCATAAACACTGAGCGTCGCATCACGTTCCTTATGCTAATGACGAGTCAAACAGTTCTCGCTCGAGTTTATGCCGAGCTGTTAAACTTGAGGTCGAGCTGAAGCAGTGTATCCATATGGATCCACTGGATATAAACGTAACAAACTAGAGATCTCGACAATGAAGTAGAAAATTGGTTTTGTTGATTTAAGTGATAAGCGAGAAACTTGTATAATAATAATAATAATAATAATAATAATAATAATAATAATAATAATAATAATAATAATAATAATAATAATAATAATAATAATAATAATTATAATAATAATAATTTTTTTTTTTTTTTTTTTTCAATTCAATTCATTTTATTTCATAAAACACATATTACATTGTTTTTATCTCAATGAAACCCACAAAGCCCATTATGCGGGCTCATCTGTGGAATAACAACATCAAATAAACTAAAACAAAAACAACCGTAGAGGAAGGAATCATTATGAAAAAACATAAACAAATCACAATCATTAAATAAACAAATCGAAGTAGAATGACCGTTACTTAAAATAAAATGAGACACAACACAACGCCAAGGTTTTTAAGTTTCATAGGCATTTCAGAAACCTAACAGAAATATAGCTAAAAGATGATTACAAAAACAAGGTATGAGCAAAAAAGATTTAGGTAAGAGCACTCAATTGAGACAACAAATGTCTTTTTATTTGTTGCTTGACCTCGGAAATTTTTGTTAAGTTTAATAATTGATCAGGTAATTTATTAAAAGACTCGGGGACTAAACACTCTAGGCGCCTTTGACCGTATTTATTATTACTTCTAGGAACTACAAATTTTTGTTTTTCCTGACTAAAATAATAATAATAATAATAATAATAATAATAATAATAATAATAATAATAATATAATAATAATAATAATAATAGTAATTATAATAATAATTAGAGAAATCAAACATTTTACGAGTCATTTCGCTGTGTTTGCTCGTGTGTGTGACTCGTAAAATATTTGATTTCTCTAATATTTCGGGCTGTGAAAGCATGAAGCAAGAAAATAATAATGATAATAATAATATAATAATAATAATAATAATAATAATAATAATAATAATAATAATAATAATAATAATAATAATAATAATAGTAATTATAATAATAAATAGAGAAATCAAACATTTTACGAGTCATTTCGCTGTGTTTGCTCGTGTGTGTGACTCGTAAAATATTTGATTTCTCTAATATTTCGGGCTGTGAAAGCATGAAGCAAGAAAATAATAATGATAATAATAATATATAATAATAATAATAATAATAATAATAATAATAATAATAATAATATAATAATAAATAATTTATTAATTGTACATACTTTGCAATATACTTATTGGGAAACATAAATATGTTCCCACTAGCTGCAAAACAGCTTATTAGTGGGGGCATAGAACAAATATTGAGAGCGCACCGGTCACTTACATGTATGCATAACCAACACCGAATACGATTAAATACAAAAAATGAATAAAATAAACACAGATTGTTATTAGACATTTCGTTTAGAAATAACAAAGAATTATACCTAATAATAATTTTAAAAAAATTAATCAATCAAATCAAATCAAAAACAGCGGAATTTAAAAAGAATCAATGTTAATGATTCAGAAACACACACAAAAAACAAACAAAAGCAATATAGCAAAAAATTGGTAAACACCTTTATGTATTCAACAAATAATCTTTCGAATTCCGTTTGATCTCACTGAAGTATGAACACATGGTTAAAAAGATAGGCAATTCATTAAATAACTTTGGTGCTAAATATTCTAATCTCCGTTGGCCATATTTTTTATTAAACGAAGGTACATTAAATTGCACAGTGTGAAAACTACGAGTGACTTTATTTTTTAGTAGAATATCTTTAAATTCATTTTTAAAGTAGTATGTTACAATAATTAGACTAGGGAAACGCCAAAGTCGTTGTTAGACGAGTGAGTAAGCCATGTGTTGAGTACCCGGTAACATTACTTTTTTCCCCTACCTTCGGCCTCCCTAGCGTATCATAGGCTAGAGTGGCGCATTATGGCCTTACAGTTGACGCGCCCTTGCACCAACAAACTTGAAAACCCTATTTTTTATACGAATATAATCAAACTTACCTAAATATGCAAATATTGCCGGGTACTCAACACATGACTCGCTCACTACGTCTAACAACGACTTTGGCGTTTCCCTAGTCTGGTTGGCCAAGGCGTCCTTATAGCCGAATGTGGAGACGTGGGTTCAATCCCCTTGACGAAAAAGATTTTGTAATTTCTGGATTGTATTTTAAAAATTATTAAACATGTTTTAAATGCATAAAACGCAGTGTAGTCCATCATCTGTGACAATACTATGGAAATCATAGCCAGTACGAAAAACGTGAAAATATTACAAGGTTTACTCAATCTACGAGCGGAATTTGGGGGTACCTTGACGTTCAACATTCGACAGACCTTGCATGAGCACGGCATTTCACATCCAGGTAAATAACAAACAAAAAATATTTTTTTCATTGTAGTTAAATAAATTTCTATACATTGGCAGTCTATTTTTCAGTTTATTATTTTTGTAGGGATTTAAATCGAAATGGTTGTGCTCATTTTGTTAGCAGTTCTCAGTTACCTGGTCATGGATGTCTGTTTCAAATTTCAGTTCAATCTATTTGGTCGTTCGGCCGTGTTGGGATCGGACAGACATACAGACAAAGCTAAAGACTACGTTCGCTGCGCCTCACTCGTCTACGAGTGAGCGCAGCGAACGTAGTCTTTCTTAACGCTATACTCGATCGGGCCTTGGCCGTGAGCTTTGTCTGTAGGTCTGTCCGATCCCATACGGCCGAACGGCCAAATAGATTGAACTGAAATTTGAAACAGACATCCATGACCAGGTAACTGAGAACTGCTAACAAAATGAGCACAATCCATTTCGATTTAAACCTACAAGAAATAATAAATTGAAAAATAGACTGCCAATCTAAAGAAATTTATTGGATGAGCGTAGCGAGCGTAGCGAGCGAAGCGAGCGAAGCGAAGATTCCATTTCACTACACTGGAGAAAAAAATCCGGAATGTTTTTTTTTCCCCTGTATTTTTGTCTGTTTGTCCACACGATTCCGGCTAGACCGATACTCCGATTGCGATGAAATTTTATGGAGGCCTTCGAAATCTCTGAACTTAGAACTGCCACGTTTTTGAGCGCAATCGGAAAATTATTTCTTATAAAAAAACGCCATTTTACGCTTTTTTTCGATTTTTTAAAACTTTCTTCGACCTCTAACACCTACATGCTGAATCCGATTTTAATGATTTTTTTTACAGAACCTTAATTTTATGAATTAAGATATTCCTGTGAAATTTGAGAATAATTGAAAAATTATTTCTTATGAAAATCGAAATTTTACGGGTTTTTTCTTTTTTTAACAATTCTTTCACTTATAACACCTACATGCTTTATCCTATTGTAATGATTTTTTTACAGAACCTTAATTTTATGAATAATTATATTCGTGTAAAATTTGAGCGTCAATCGAATAATTATTTGTTTTGAAAATAGCAATTTTACGATTTTTTTCTTTTTTTAAAATTACGATTAAGAAAAAATAAAAGAATAAAGTTAATTTTTTATTTAATTTAATTTAATTTTTAAAAAATCGACTTAGTAATAATTTTTTCACAAAACAACAGAAAATCTGCATAACACATGGCAGGTCAATGCACCAATTACGCTCATCCAACAACGCGGCGGGACTTAAGCGTTTTCCTAGTTTAACTACAATGAGAAAAAATATTTTTTGTTTGCTATTTACCTGGCTGTGAAATGCCGTGCTCATGCAAGGTCTATCGAATGTTGAACGTCAAGGTACCCCCAAATTCCGCTCGTAGATTGAGTAAACCTTGTAATATTTTCACGTATTTCGTACTGGCTATGATTTCCATAGTATTGTCACAGATGATGGACTACACTGCGTTTTATGCATTTCAAAACATGTTAAATAATTTTTAAAATACAATCCAGAAATTACAAAATCGTTTTCGACAAGGGGATTGAACCCACGTCTCCCACATTTCGGCTATAAGGACGCCTTGGCCAACCGACTAGGGAAACGCCAAAGTCGTTGTGTTAGACGATTGAGCGAGTCATGTATTGAGTACCCGGCAATATTTGCATATTTAGGTAAGTTTGATAATTATATTTTAACACCCCCATGAACAATTACAAGTCACTGATCAGCCTTGCACTATCTAGTGCAAGTAACGTAAAACATGTAAAATCATCACACACGCACACCGAAACACACTCACGACACGCATACATACATACATACATACATACATACATACATACATACACACATACATACATACATACATAACAAGACACACTCACGCATAATATGTTACACTTATTTTAGAATATAGTTCTAGTTCTTAGTTTAGTTTTAGTTGAACCAATCTATTATATTGCACTCGTGGGACGAGAGTCCTGTTGTCAATGTATAATAAACAATAAAAAATAAAAAATAGGGTTTTATAGTTTAGTTGGTGTAAGGGCGCGTCAACTGTAAGGCCATAATGCGCCACTGTAGCGTAAGATAGGCAAGATATGCCTAAGGTAGGGGAAAAAAAGTTATGTTACCAGGTACTCAACACATGGCTTACTCACTCGTCTAACAACGCCTTTTTCGTTTCACTAGTTTTATATTTAAACAGTTTTTCTACAGGAAGCACATTGCATAACATATACGTTTCACGAGTAGAAAGGTAATCATAACGTGGTGGTCGAATTAAGCGGACTAAATTTATTTTGTGAAGTCGATACTTTCCTCAAATGATAATCGGCAGCATTACCCCAAGAAAGTAAACCATAAGAAATAACAGACTCGGCTAGAGCCACGTAAACGCTACGTAACAAACAAAAAGGCAAACAGTTTTTGCGATAATACATTTGACTGAGGCATGACCTTAGTTTTTTACATATTGAATCAATGTGAGGTTCCCAGCTGAAAAACTTGTCAATAGCTAAACCCAAATAAACATGACTGTCCACATTTTCAATAAACTCTTCACATCTACATAGAGTTATGTCTGCTCGTCTATGTAAACATTCATTTGAATGACAAATAAATTTTACTACCTCACACGAATTACGGTTATGTGGAGAGCAAATATGGATAAGTTTTGTTTTATTCGCATTTATGACAAGACTGTAGTCCTGAATCCACATTAGTATGGTATTAAAGTCGGTTTGCATGTAAAGTTCTGCTATTTTTATATTTTTATGCACCGATACAAGAGCTACATCATCTGCATATAAAAAAATATAACAACATTTCAGGGATCTAACCATGTCATTCACATAAATTAAGTATAGAATTGGACCTAATATGGACCCTTGCGGAACTCCAGTTAACACCTCTCTCTAGTGACTAAGGGTGCTCCCAATTCTCACTTTAATTCGGCGGGATTTAAAATAATAACCAAACCACTTTAACATGGGACCCCGAATACCAATCCTCTCCAGGCAACCTAGTAATTTGGTGTGGTTAATGGTATCAAATGCCTGACTAAAATCAACGAAAGTGGCAATAACATGTTTATTTTCGTCCAACTTTGAATTAACCAGATAATAATAATAATAATAATAATAATAATAATAATAATAATAATATAATAATAATATAATAATAATAAAAATAATAATAATAATAATAATAATAATAAAAATAATAATAATAATATTAATAATAATAATCTTTTTTCTTTTTAAAAAAAAAATTACATATCTCTTATACATTTTTTATCAAACAAGTTCGGCCATCCACAAGCTGCACAGGACAGCTTAACTGTGGAACATGTTACATTAAAGAAAATCATGCATGTGAAATAATGATTTTTAACTAATTCAATATTTAAAAATTCTAGATAGCAATACAATAATAAGTGAAGGAACAGTAAGTATCATTAAGCAGTGAAATGACTCAGCGTGTAATAAAAAATAAAATAAAAATAAAAATACATAACTCTAATATAAAAGATTAAAATAGTAGATAAAAACAAGTAATTAATGTGCAAATTAAATACTTATACTAGCCAAAAACATTTTTGTGAAGCAACAGTTTGCAGATAATACAGTGAATAAACATTGAATAGAACATATTTATAGAACAGTGAAAAATTATAGTGCTAATTCATGTACATTAAATTATGAAACAATTATGTATAACAAACACACAACAACCCTCACTTCACTGCATATAATAATAATAATAATAATAATATAATAATAATAATAATAATAATAATAATAATAAAAATAATAAAAATAATAATTTTTTTTTTTTTTTTTTTTTTTTTTTTTATTAAAATAATAATATTACATGCAATTTTGTATTATAATACTTTGACATCGTTGTCCACAAAGCCACATACGTGGCTTGTCTGTGGATTATGTTTAGTTATATTATTATACATGGATCAGACAGACTTAGTTGAATATTACATTATATTATACAAAAAAAGTTCATAGGCTAAATTAAAACTTAAAAAAATAATTATAAACACACGAGAATACTACTTTACAATATTGAAATTTGATATAACAGAATGGGCGTGAACATTCCAACACCACAGAAAGCGCAACTGTACAACAAAAAACAGTTTATGAATTAAATTATATTAAAATAAAATGAATTAAAAGTTAATCAGTATCCATGGAACAAAGTAAGTAAGTTTTAAGTTCTTTTTTGGCCTCACTAAACGATTGGAAATTTTTCATGTCCTCTGTAATTGATTAAATATTGCGGAAAGGAATACTCAAGAGTTCTCTGTCCGTACTTATTGACATATTTTGGAACATTGAAGTTAGTTTTTAGCACAAATCTTGTAGTATATTGATGGTCATTTCGTGAAATTTTGTAGGTGTCGCTAAAGTAATACTTAATTAAAAGGCGAAAACGATACAATGATGATACAGGCAATAAAAAGCAATATTTTTACAAGTCATGTGTATGGAAAACGTTTGAGTTATTGTTATCTGGGATAATGAGTTTTAACATTTTATTTTGCAGAACTTTAATGGATTTTAAGTGAATGTTACTCGCATTTCCCCATGATAATAAGCCATAAGAAATTATTGATTCAGCTAAGGAAATATACACAGTTCGCAAGGTAGTATAAGGTAATATGTATTTTAATTTATATAATTGAAATGCACAACTTCTAAGCTTTTTGCAAACTGAGTCAATGTGAGGCTTCCAACTTAAATATTTATCTATTATCAACCCTAGATACACGTGAGTATCAACACACTCGATCTCCTCAATACATTCACATACCATTACACTATTAATAGTATGCAAACACTCATTGGAGTGACTTATTATGCGAATACTATCCGCACGTGATTCATTAAAAGGCGAGCAAATGTGTACAATTTTAGTTTTAATTGAATTCAGAGTTAATTCACTATCGTGAGCATAACACGCCAAACTTCTGAAATCTGAGTTAAGGTTTTGTTCTGCCACTTTTAAGATCTTATGAACAGAGATTAGAGCAGCGTCATCGGCAAACATTAATATAACGCAGTGCTTAATATATTTAGTATTTACAAATCTCGTTTACATAGAACAAAATAAATTGGTCCCAAAATTGAGCCTTGTGCTACGCCAGTATTAGATTCTTTCTCGTAGCTATAAGAATCCCCTATTTTAACCACAATCTTCCTACTTTTAAGGTAGCTTCTAAACCAGTTCAACATGTTGCCACGAATTCCAATATTTTCAAAACATTCCAAAAGTTTGTCATGGTTCAACGTATCAAACGCTTTCTTAAAATCAATGAACATAGCTAACACGTGGAAGTTGTCATTTAATTTAGAATTTATCAAATTTGAAAAGCGCACAAGGAGGTCGAAGTACTTTACCTTTTGAAACCCATATTGCTCTTTATTAATGATATTAAACTTTTCAAGATATGTTGTTAATTAAATCTGCAATACATCGTTCCATTATTTTTTCTATGACAGGTACAACGCAATTGGTCTATAATTTTTCAAAAAGGTGTGATCCCCTTTTTTATATATGGGTCTAACTATTGATATTTTTAGCTTATCAGGTACAATACCTTCTTTTATAGACAAATTAATTAAGTGAGCAATTACCGAGATATTAGGTCACATATATTTTTTAAATCTACTACACGGATACCATCAATACCAGGTGACTTTTCAGAGTTCATTCCTGCAATTATAGTCGCAACCCTTTCAATGGTTACTCGTGGCATGTACATTGATTGCATCTGTGAATATTTGTATACATTTTTTGCAGTTTTAATTTCACAAGAATGTTTCAAATTTTCAACCTCATTTGTAAAAGAATCAGCAAATTTGTCAGCAATTTCCTTTTGAGTATATTTTTTGCCTAGATGGTTATTTTACTACCTCATCGACCGAACTTTTCTTCTTTTTTCCTAGAATTTCATTTATGGTTTGCCAGGTCTCTTTAATATTATTTTGATTTTGTTTAATTTGTTCCTATAGTACTTTCGCTTTGCATTTAAAATAAGTCGACTTACTTTGTTCCTGAATATAACATAGTCATGCCTTAATCTTATTTTTGAAGGGTTAAATACATCAGCTTGCTTCCATTTTTTAAATAACAAATCTCTCTGGACAATTAATTTATCAATGTCATCAGACATCCACGTCTTACGAATTCTCTTGTTTGTTTGAGATTTCGTAAACGCGGCATGTCTGTAACATGATTCAAACTTTGAGCATATCACATCGTATAATCGTACACAACTATCAACATTTAATAAATCAGCCCACTGAACGGATTCCAAGCTATTTAGCAGATGCTTTTCATTATATTTTATGACATCCCTTTAAAATGTTCATTTTTTGTGAACTCGCCTCCCCACTAACTGTAATGATACTAATGTCAAATAATGGTCTGATATTTTTGTTGTGCATATAGCAAGATGAAGTTACTTAGCATTACATCTAACAAATATGTGGTCAATACAAGATGTCCTTAAATATCCTCCTACTATCTCTTCCCGTGTTGGTTTATTAATGAAACTTCTAAAACCGGAAGAGCTCAAAATATTAGCATACCTTTGCACGTAGTTTGTTGCTTTCATCCAACAGGTTAATATTTACGTCACCCAATATGACAACATTGCTGTTGTGATTGTCATTCCACGAACGACTCCAACTCGTCAACAAAACCGACCTTGCTATTATTTGGTGGCCGGTATATAGCCAGCACATCCACCACTCTGTCATCAGGGAAGGTGAGCCTACAGTAAATACACTCACAACACGTAAACTTATTCACGCACTGCTCAACATTAATACTCGATTTCACAAACAATAACAAACCCCCGCCTCTTCTTCCTTTCCGAACACTAAAAATGCTGATATACCCCTCCCCAAATTCATATGACAGTTTTATCTTCAGATATGGAAATTTCACTCAGTACTAAAAAAATCAAATTGCCCTATATGTTTTCTGAGTACAACTTGAAGTTCATCCCAGTGTTTTTTTATTGACCTTATATTGAGGTGTAACAAAATATGACCGTGATTTCTCTCAACCCAGCAGTCCAAGTCACTTACCACCACTTCCTCACTTTCTTGTCCTGTATCCGTAAGCCAGTCGGTATTATTTCGCATTCCGTTTTCATGCAATGAGTTGTAGGTCGTTGTCGTCTTTTTTTTTAATGACTTTACGGGTGTTTTCGTCTTTGCGCACAAATATCTTGTCCCCTCTTCCACCACACGAACATGAATCCGGCGTCCTTGGCTCGCTGCTTCGCTTCCCAAAGCAGACTACGGTAGAAGGGTGATAGATTCTCACTTATATAGATATTCGTATTCTCGGTGCAATTTTCCCCTAGTATTTTCGAACTCTTTACAATTTTCTTGCGCCTGGCTTCAAGTACTTCTTCGCGCTTTTTCCTAGACGCAAATTGCACTAATATCTTGGGTGGGTAATCCGCGTTCCGTTTATTAGGCAACCGGTGAGCAGCTTCAATGTCACTACTGACTACATTCACATTTAATTCGTTAGCAACCTGTATAACTATGTCTTCAACGCTTTCGCCGCTAATCTCTTCAACGTTTAACACCTCGATATTTTTATTACGGCTGTATTGTTCTAGAAAATTAACCCGACTTATAAGCGTTGATACTAGAACACTTCTTTCCGCTGACTCACGCTCAAGTTCTTTAACTCTTTCTTCACTCTTGCTAAGCTTGTCGAGAATTTCATGAAGCTTCGCGTCCATGCTTTTTAACGTGGCAGCTACGCTTCCATCACTGTTTACAACATCGACGTTCCCCGCATTCTTCACCTCGCGACACTTCGCACACCGCCACTGTTGTTTTTGAGAAAGAGATTTAGATTTATTAGTGGACTTCCTAACTCCAGAACAGTCGTAATGGTAGCCACCATCACAACCCGTGCAACCAACAAAGTCACCGTCGCTCGGCAACTCTAGAAAACACTCCGCGCAGTTACTCATATCAATTCACGATATCGCAGCAGTCCTCGAAACACGTCCGTCCTCTCCGCCGTCGACTGAACGAGTGTAAATAATAATAATAATAATAATAATAATAATAATAATAATAATAATAATAATAATAATAATAATAATATATAATAATAATAATAATAATAATAATAAAAATAAAACACAAGAGGTAGATATGAATAACGCATTAGAAAATACACCTGACATTATCCATCTAAAGAACATCCTAGCTTTAGCATTTGCAACAGCCATGTCAGAGTTTGCGCACGTAGAACCAAACAAAAGACCATACATACCTAAACCCAAGCATTCAAAGGAAATGAAGACAGCGGTACACATAATGAACACACATATTTTATCAGCATACACACAAGACGAACTATCATTTGCAGACGTTCATGTGGCAATTTACTGTGCAGCTGTAGCAGTGATTAGATACTTGGGCTTAATGGTAAAATCTGCTAACTCTTCAAAGACAAAACAAGAGAAGAAAATTCCGAAATGGGAACAGCGACTAATTGGGAGAATCGATGAGTTTAGGAAAGATATCGGTAGATTGGAACAATTACGAATGTGTAATCGATCTAAAAATGTGGTACTCTATTGCCAAAATATATTTGAAAGAATCAAGGTTCACACAAAACATGAAACACTGAACAAATTCATTCACGAATATTTGGATACACTTAAACAAAAAGTAAGTGCTCTAGCCAAGAGATTAAAAAGATACAGAGAATGTGGTGTTAGAAAGGAACAAAACCGAATGTTTAAAGAAAAGCAAAAACATTTTCACGAACACCTATCTAGTATAGATGAAATAACAGGATTGAATCGCCATCTAAGACGAAGACAGAAGAGTTTTGGGCAGGAATATGGGGTAACCCGGTAGCACACAACCAGGATGCACAACGGATTCAAGACGAAAGAGCTAGGATGAGCGATGTTAATGAGATGAGATTCGAAGGTATAACTATTGATAAATTAAAGACGACAATCAGTGCTACACATAGCTGGAAACCCAGGTAATGATAATATTCAAAATTTTTGGTATAAGAAAATTCAATACTACTAACAATCAAATTAGAAAAATGTCTCTACGAGTTTATAGAATGGCGTTAAAGAAATCCCCGTAATCCTTTAGTGAAGGAGTAACCTTTCTCAAACCGAAAGATAAAGACACGAAGAAACCCAAGGAAATATCGGCCAATTACATGTCCACCAACTATATATAAAATATTGACTTCATGCATAACAAATAAAGTATATAAGCATTGCGAAGAATACAATATCATGGCCGAGGAACAAAAAGGATGCTGTAAGAACTCGCAGGGATGTAAAGAACAACTCATTATCGACTCTACTGTAATGAACCAGGCACACAATAAGAAAAGGAATATTCACGTAAACTACATTGACTACAAGAAAGCTTATGACTCAACACCACACACACATGGCTTATTCAGATTTTACAAATATATAAAATCAACCCAGTAATTGTAAACTTTTTGAAGACAGTAATGAAGACATGGAGAACAACACTAAAACTAAATATGAAAAACCAGCAGATAACTACAGATCCAATCCAAATTAAACGTGGCATTTTCCAAGGTGACTCATTTAGCGCATTATGGTTTTGTCTGTCATTAAACCCACTGTTGCATATACTTAATGTATCTACATACGGATTTAAAATTAAGAACAATAATATGGTATGTAACACAATTTCTCACCTATTCTTCATGGATGATCTAAAGTTATATGGATCAAATTTTGTTCAACTAAACAGTTTAATCAATACTACATTTGAATTTAGTCAAGATATCTGCATGGAGTTTGGAGTAGACAAGTGTAAGACGCTACATATCGAAAAGGGTAAGGTTACGCAGGCAGAAGAGTTCCAGCTAGATGATGGAAATAGGATTGGAGTTATGGATGATAACGAAGTATACAAATATTTAGGATTCTCACAAGCTGCCAGAATTGAACATAAAGTAATGAAAGAAAAATTGATAGATACATACAAGAAGTGACTAAAATCTATCCTCAAGACGCAACTAAACGGTAAAAGCAAGATCACAGCAATAAATACATATGCTATACCAGTACTGACATATTCATTCGGAATCATTAAATGGACACAGACAGACATCCACGCGCTGGAAATATTAACTCGTACTACACTTACTAAACACAGAATGCATCATCCTAAATCAGCAATAGAGAGATTGACACTTCCAAGAGAACAAGGAGGACGAGGCCTAATTGATCTGAACAACTTATATATTAAAACAACTAGACATTTTAAGAAAATATTTTTTTACAAAGAGCAACCAATCAACACTGCATAGGGCTGTGGTGCTAGCTGACAAATCATTAACTCCACTCAATCTAGCAAACGAAAATGTCAATCTACAAGGGAAACTCATAACTGACGCTTCAAAAGAGTTACGTCTCTCAGAAAAGACCTACACAAGAGACATTTGATGAACTACATAAAGGTCACGTAGATATTAAAGCATCAAATAGGTGGTTAAACAACGGGGAACTATTTGGAGAAACAGAAGGTTTTATGCTGGCTATTCAAGACAGAGTGATTGCAACGAAAAATTATAAAAAATACATTATACAGATGCGACAGTAATCGATGAGTGGAGAAAATGTAGTGTAAGGGGTGAAGCAATCGAACACATCATATCCGGGTGCCAGTCACTATGTCAAACGGATTACCTCTACAGACATAACCAAGTAGCTAACATTATTCACCAAAAACTAGCAATCAAGTACAACCTCATTGATAAACAGACCAAACTATACATCACAACAGACCGGATATAATTATAATTGACAAGAAGAAACAAGAAACTACCCTTATTGACGTTGCTGTCCCAATGTGCCATAACGTAGAGACTACATGGAAGAAAAAAATTGACAAGTATAGTGAACTTGCAATTGAGATCAAGAAGATGTGGAAACAGAAAAAGGTAAATACAATCCCATACGTGATATCGGCTAATGGCATCATACCGAAGAAGCTACATGAAAGCATTAAACAACTAGATCTTCCACCCAATGTTTACATCGAGACTCAAAAGGCAGTAATACTCAACACGTGTAGAATAGTTCGTAAATTTCTAAAACTAAGAATGATACTTCGATATTCCGAGACAGCTTCCATCGTGACATGATTTTCTTGGTTTCCCATAGTCCGAAGAGCAAATGCTAGGATGGCGACGAGAAATCGGCCACGGCCGTATACAGCAGAAAGAAAACATCATCTACAATTTTATAAATGACTTATTTAGTTAGAGTTAAGACAAAGTAATAATGTAGGTATGTAATATAGATACACATGGAAGTACTTGACGTAAGTCCGTACAACATGTTAGCTCCGGTTTTGACCGAGTTTGTATGAAATACATCCAATAAAATAATAATAATAATAATAATAATAATAATAATAATATAATAATAATAATAATATAATAATAATATAATAATAATAATAATATTATTTTTTATTTTTTTTTTATTTTTTTTATTGGAAGTACATATTTAAATACATGATTCAGTTCATTATGGAAACGAGTCCCACAAGCCACACAAGCGGCTTAGCTGTGGGGATAAAAAACATTGACAATTAATAAAAATAACCAGACTCCAGACTTTATAATATGTGATATAAGTACAAGGGAAAAAACAACAAAATACCTCGAACCAAAAAACATACAGAAAACTTGAACAAATAATAATACACTGAAAATGTAACTTAAAAATACTACGCATCCCACTTACATGCAATGTCTGTTTCGTATAACAAAAACACTTTTAACTCATTCTTTACCCTACTTATTTGATCTATACTTCGTGAATATTTGGGAATTTTATTAAAAGTAAAAGGTACACTGTATGCGAAGCTCTTTTCCCATACTTATTGTTGTAAGTTGGTATTTTCAAATACTCTGCCTCCCTGGCGCGAGTATTTGCATTATGACTAACAATAGTTTTAAACGAATTATCATAATAAAATTTAACTAATAATTTGTAAGTGAACAGTACATTTACAGGTAAAACATTACAATATCTATATAAATCATAAGTTGTGATACATGAACCATTTTTCTTATAAGGGGATATTAAACAACCATTCTATTTTGCAGTGAAATAATATATTTTAAATTTGAAAATGATGCCTTGCCCCATGCAAGCAGGTCATATGATATGACTGGATCAGCAAGTGCTATGTATACGGTTCGGAGTAGAGTATAAGGAAGTACATACTTTAGTTTATAAATCTGATGAACACATGATCTAAGCCGCTACTCACTACTTCTATATGAAACATCCCAACTAAATTTTGGTCTATCACCACCCCAAATATTCATGACTGTAAACAGATTCTATTTTATTAACACAATTACAGTTTATGATAATACGATCCATATGATGAACAGAATCATGCAAACAATCAAAGGAATGAGTTATAATATTTATATTAGCATTATGGTCGGCATTGTGAGGTGAAGAAATATGCACATCTTTGTTTTAGCTGAGTTAATGATAAGGCCTTCATCGTGTGTCCATTTTAACATTTTAATAAAATCTTCCTGTAAAAATATTTCAGCAACTCTTATGTTTTGTGAATTGCTACCAATTATTATAATAATAATAATAATAATAATTATAATAATAGTAATAATAATAATATAATAATAATAATAATAATAATAATAGTAATAATAACAATAATAATAATAATAAAAATAATAATAATAAGCGCTATGGTACGCCTATCCATGATCCAGAGAGTACTATTCGAGGTTTTCAAGACATTTTGTTAACAATATTCTGAAAACGTATTATTCGATTTCAGTACACAGGAATTAAAAAAAAACTGATATTACGAGTGTGTGTTACAGAACGTATAACCAAGAACTTCAAAGTGGGGGACATTGTAGAATAATACATATGTATGTATGTATGTATGTATGTATGTATGTATGTATGTATGTATGTATGTATGTATGTATGTATGTATGTATGTATGTATGTATGTATGTATGTATGTATGTATGTATGTATGTATGTATGTATGTATGTATGTGTGTATGTATGTTTGTATGTAGGATGTATGTATGTATGTTATGTATGTCTGTATGTATGTATGTATGTATGTATGTATGTATGTATGTATGTATGTATGTATGTATGTATGTATGTATGTATGTGTGTGCATTCTCCTAACGCCCGCACGATGTTTTTGTTCGTTCCCACGGTTGTGAAGCGGGCTTAAGAGACAAACTTGACCGGGCTTTAACAGACGAAATGTCTTCTAAGCTAAGGCCCGAAGCGGGCTGTACTTTGCAATGTGGTGTAACCATAAATTCCTAAATGGGTTGGGGGGGGGGGGGTGGTTATCAAAATTAATCATGACTTTACGCGAAAGCATGCATTAATTACATTGATGAAGTGATAGTTATTAAGTCATGTATTCATTGCAATAGCACGTTTTAATTTATATAGGTTATGTGATTTAATATGTTTATTTCAGCATGATTGATTTTATAGTAAGAATTTATTCATTGTGTTGAATGTTGATGGAGAATTGGTACAGTATTTGTGTGCGTGGGAAGACTTCTTATACACATGAATGTAAATATTTTTTTTAATTTGCATATATAATATCTTTGCATGCAAAATTTATGCACATTGGGAATTTGGTCATAAAATTTAACTAACAATTTTGTGTCGTTTTGCAATATTGAGGCACTATAAATAGATAGTATTTTGTTAAAACGCCATATTATGCTTTGGTTTACGGACGAAGGAGGGACGTAAGGGTGACAAGGGGACAAGGGGGACGGGCCTGTGTGGCAGAACCACCCCAAAAGCGTATGGGGGGGGCAGGGATTCCCCACGTCGGGTGCTCCGTCGTGTCATCATCCGTCTGTGTTGTCATTGTCGCCCCTCGGGGAGGTGAAAGGGGAAGGGGGAAAATTTCCCCGACGACGACCAGATTTCGCTATTATTTTTAGGGAGAAAAACCCCCCAGTCGGGGGCCCAAACCACGAGAAGTTGCGATTTGGGAATTTTGAGGGCCCCGACGGCACTAAATATGCTAAGAATCACAATACTTTTTTTTTTCTGCAGTGCTTTAAAAATATCGTTTTGTTACCCTTTCCCCTGGTTGGGCAAATTTAATTTTTTTTTGTATAAATTTTAAGCTTTGTTTTTTTTTAAAAATACGTATTTTTTAAATAAAATTGATCTTTTGGGAATTTTTAAATTTTAAAACAAAACCAATTTTTCTTTAAAAAAAGGGGGCCCATGTTTTGACTTTTTTTAGGCTTTTTACGCGTAAAAAAATTGGACAAACGAGAATGCACGTGAGTTTAAAATTTACATATTTTTATAACTGAAAAATTTCCGTAGGCCTCGTTCTTTCTTTTTTTTTCGGTTTTTTGAGCGAGCGAAGCGAGCGCTCCACTGACCTTAGGCTCGAATGTCTGTTTTTTTTTTTCTGTTATGTTTTCGAACAGTCGCCCCGTTTTTTAAATCGACTGAAATTTGCAAAGTACATACCCCCTAGGCGGGGTGTATGTTTGTGGCAAAATCTTTAAAAAAGTTAAAAAGTTACTTTAAATTTAATTTGAAAGTTTTTTTCAAATTTAACGGAGACAAAATCTGAGGGGGCCAAAAATCATTTAGAATGCCGTCGATCACGAAATGTTTTTTTTATTTTGATCCGAAAGTATTTTTTGTTTTCCATTACAATAACAAAGTCCCCTTTCCATGGGAACGGGGGACGTGGTTCAGGGCACAGGGAGCCCCTAGAAAGTAATCAAAACACTATCGAGGAAGCAGTGATTTGTAACCCAAAGGTTAACAAGAAAAGATGTCAAAGGTCTTCTAGATGCGGGTGGGTTTATCCATTCTTCCTTTTTAAATTTTCAGCTAAATCGGTCAAACCCTTAAAAATTATTTGGTAGTAACATTATGGGTGTTTACTGGGGGGGTTGCAGTACCGGTGCCCGCTAACAAAAGGTCCAACTGAGCGTTTTTAGTATTTCTTATCTGTAATGGGGTATAATAGGAGAGCCGATAAAATTTAGAGCGGATATTAGAAGCGGCCTTAGGAGACTTTTATCTTTTAAACTCGGACGAGTTTTGTTCTTTTAAAGCCGCTACGCAAAGGTATCTCAACGTCGGACCAGGGGCTTAGAAGACGAAAAGTTTTTCAGGGGTAGGAAACAGCGTCTTAGAAGCAGAACCCGAAATTCGCTATCAAAAAAAAAGTCATAGTCGATGTTTTTCATTCGTTTTTTATAAAATGCATTCTCTTTAAAGCCGGCCCCCTAGATACCAAAAGGCTTAAATTTGGGGTTTGATAGAGGGGTGAATTTTGGGGCCATTTACTCAGAAAAAAAGTGTGAGAATTTTCCAGGTGGTCCTAATCGATTTTTCTCCCCCTTTAGGGGACCGGTGCAAAGTTAGGGGTAGGGAAAATTAATTTTAAAAAAGACTAGGGGGGCCTTTAGAAGTAAAAGTTGGGGGATTTAAAAAATTTTGTGTAAGTAGTATTTAAAGTAATATTTAAATCTAAAAAATTATTATTTTTAACAGGGTGCCAAAATTGAAATTTGAAAAAATGGTGGGAAGTATATTGGATGACTCGCTTTCGGGGGTGGGGTAGAAACGTGAATTTTTGGTTTATTACTCGGAAATATGAATGGAAATTTTCAGGTGGTCCCCCCGAAAACGTTTCCCCTTAGGGGGACCCTGGTGCAAAGTTTGCGGAGAAAAAATTTTTTTTAAAGACTAGGGTGAGCCCAAAAAAGTAAAAGTGTGTAATTTTAAAAATTTTGTGTAAGATTAATTTAATTTTAATTTTTTAAAAACTAAAAAAAAAAATTTTCATTTTTTAAAAGGGGGTCCAAAATTTTTACATTTTCCCCAAATTGAAAATACGTTTTAAAAAGCTAGTAAGATGTTTTGGACTCATCGAAAGGAATTTAAAAATGAACTGAATTTCATACATAATCAAAAATCCCCGGTCACCAGGGTCAATCAGGGCCACGACATTTTAAATTTTAATTTG
>JAMZAV010009393.1:0-23306 GCA_024449915.1 Sweltsa coloradensis | reverse complement strand
AAAAAAAAGTTTTGGCTGCGGGGCACTAAATACCAAAAAGGTTTTTAAAAAAATTGATTTTTGTTTTTTTTTCCTTTACGTTACGTATTGACGGACGGGACAAAAGTAAATCAATGGTACAGAAAAACCTTTTCATACTCTTCTCACTTCTGAAAAGCTTTTCTAAAACGTGCCCCCCCCCCCCCCCCCCCCCCACGTGCACTTGAAAGTCCCCCCCGTGGCATCCTTTACCCCCCTGCCACCTCATGTATCAAAATCTTTTTGGTCTAAGTTTAAAAAAATACTGGAAAAATAAAATTAATCTCATCTTGGTTTTGGGAAACAAAGTGACAATGTTTTGATCATAGAACGTTGTCTAAGAGAGCGATGTGTAATCTCTCCCTCCCCGCGTCCAGGGCCTCCGCACCGTCCCGGGTCGGCCTGACCTTGACTCGCGATGCAGCGACAGCGAACTTTAGACATTAAAACTACGCGCGAAGGGGGCGATGTTTTCGGTTTCGAGTCTATCGGGAAAACGCTAAATTTTTAGGGCCATTCGCCGGTCACGGAGCAGTTCGCGAGCTGGGGGGGAACGCTAGCGCTAAAACAAGTGGGCGGGGGATCTACAATGGCCTTAAGGGACTCCCCAAACGACAACATAGATGTCCAACTTTGTTCCGAAAATGTTCTGGGTTGGTGTGCATCTGAAAAACTGCATGCAATTGCCGACTCCCCTCCCCAAAACGGTCAGTCGAGTTGCTCAACACCCGGCAACACCTCTAAATGTTCGATTCTGCCTTTTTTTAAAACAGTAAAATTATCCTTACTTGGCATAAAAATTAGGAATTAAAAAAAATATCTTTAAAGTAACACGTGATCTTTTGAAAAACCCTTAAACAGTGCATGGGCAGGGTGCGAATTGAGGGGCTTGGCCGAGGGGGGATGGGAAGGTTTCTGTGTGGGCAGCTAGGGGTCTGGGGCGAAGCCCAGCCGCCGAGGGGAAAATTTTTTTGGGGGGATTATTGCCCTCGAGACGGGCCTTGAAGCTATCCGAGGAAAAATTTTGGGGGTATTATAGCCCCCGAGATACATTAGAAACGATCTGAGAAAAAAATTGGGGGGGAAATTATTGCCCCCGGATAGCATTTGAAGCGATCTTAGTTTATTTTTTAAAGGAAAAGTGTAATTTGTGCATTATTTATTAACATTTCGAGATAAAGTTACTTTATATGTTAGAGATGGATGGGAAACCAGAGGGGGGGATTTAGCCCCCCCGGCAGGGGTACCTTTCAGTAAAAAAGAGCCGGGATGAATTTCCGAGGAGGGGAAATCCACCCCGTCAATTCGCACCCTGTCAGTAGGTGACACCATTGTAACCTTATTTTGTTGCTCGCGTGTCGGGATAGCAATAGAGTTGGGCAAAATGTCACATTTAATTTAACGAGAATGTTTTTTTTTTTTATGAACAAATAATTTTTCTCAAATCATGTTTGCATGCAGTGACCTGGGTGATGTATTCGAATGTTGCAAGCTCAAGATTACCCAAAATTCCGCTCGGAGATTGAGTAAACCTTTGCAATCGTTACTCGTATTTCGTACTGGTTATGAGTTCCATAGTATTGTATCATTTCAAACACGTTCTATAATTTTCCAGAAATAACAAAAATTATGCTGACCGTTATTTGAACCCGGTATAAAGGCGCTAAACCATGAAGTAGACTAGTAGGATGTGTTGAATACCCGATTGTTTACCTATCTAGGTGCCCGTTAGGGCGCCGCAGCCAAGCCGCGGTGCCGCTACACACTAAAGCACCTTATACACCAAGCAGATTTGGGGTGATTTCGAGGTTCGTTACCCAGCCGTCATGTAACTTTGATGTAACTTGAAAACTATCACAATCGAGGGGATTAGGTACCTGACAACACATCCCAAAAATTTTATTGGGGTACGACCATTCCTTCTTGGTAAAAAAATGGCTTGAAAACATGCTCAAAATCATTTTAAAGGGATGTTAGCTACTGCTACTGCTACTGACTACTACTAACATCTAATACGTCGGCCCGCGATTCTGACCAGAGGGGTTTGGGCTAAAATGTTCATATTTTACATGGACATTAAGGTTATAGTAATATAGTCTTTTTTTAAAAAAAAGTTGAAACTGTTTGCTGGAAGGCTTCCAAAAAAAGGTTTTAAATAAGCCTTAAACACTAGGCATACAATCAAAAAGTAACCATAGTTACTTGACACTTGTTGACGGTTAAGCAGAGTAAGGCGGGAAATGCGATACGAAAACAAATGGAGGACATTTTAAATTTTGCTTCTATGTGTAAATGAGCAAAAATTGTCATTATACTCTCATAAAACAAATCAGAAACCGTCCCTGACCTAGGCCCAGATGTAGAAAAAATTTTTTACTAGGAAAAAGCTCAGTGGACGCGTTGATAAGCGAGCACGTGCTATAGCTAGGGCCCACAATGCACATATTTTAAAATTTTAAAATTTGCGACGTTCGCTGTCCACAGGGCCATGTTTTTCCGGATATTATTTATTATTGCCAAGGTATTTGGGGAAACCCGTATGTAAATCTTTACTTTGTGGATAAAAACCACCGCCATCTAGAGGACCTTTACTCATTGGGAAAAATATTTAAACTCTTTGGTGACAAATAATAGACCTGCTTCCTCGAAAGTATTTTGATTACTTCTAGGGTGGCAGTGCATTAGAAACTTCGCGCGTCTTTTCGTTGCCATGGCAACGGGTTTACTTTTGTTAATAATGTAATTTTCCATCTACACTACTTATCGGATCAACTAAAATTAAACATATTTGTGACCGGACGGACATTCTAAATGATTTGGCTATCTCAGATTTTGTCGCCGGTTAGTTTGAAAAAAAACTTTCGATTAACTTTAATGTAACTTTTTAACTTTTTGGAACGATTTTGCCACAAAACTAATGGCATTCAATCGAGAACAAAAACTTGCGGGTGGTCAAAATTTCAACTCGATCCGAGCCTCCGTTCGAACGTTATGGCGAGACATACAAACAAACAAAAAAAAACAAAAAAAAAAAAAAAAAAAAAAAACGAGTGACAAATTTTTCCGGCAGAGTCAAATGGAAACGCTCGCTTCGCTCGCTTAATAATACAACAGTGTAGGTCTAAAGTTCCATTAGGCTATAGGACTAGATAAAATTATTACTTACATTACATGTTTGAAAAGGGCCTAGCCAACCCTAGGCCAGCACAACATTGTTCTGACCATAGATACTAGTATGTTCAGACACACATCCCGCACAAATAACTAGTTTTGATTACTAAAAGCCTAATGCAGATAAACTAGGAAAACGCTCAGTTGGACGCGTTTGATAAGCGAGCACGTGCTATAGCTAGACCCACATTGCACATTTTTTTTAAAAAATTTAAATTTACGACGTTCGCGTTTCCAGTATTATTTATTATTGCCAAGGTATTTGGGTAAACCAGTGTTTAAATCTTTACTTTAAAATCCACCGCCATCTAGAGGACCTTGACTCCTTGGGAAAACTTTTTAAACTCTTTGTTGACAATTAATAGACTGCTTCCTCGAAAGTATTTTGATTACTTCTAGGGTGGCAGTGCATTAGAAACTTCGCGCGTCTTTTCGTTGCCATGGCAACGTTACTTTTGTTATAATGTAATTTCCATCTACACTACTTATCGGATCAAAATAAAATTAACATATTCGTGACCGGACGAACATTCTAAATGATTTGGCTATCTCAGATTTTGTCGCCGTTGAGTTTGAAAAAAAAACTTTCGATTAACTTTAATGTAACTTTTTAACTTTTTGAACGATTTTGCCACAAAACTAATGGCATTCAATCGAGAACAAAGCTTGCGGATGGTAAAAATTTCAACTCGATCCGAGCCTCCGTTCAAACGTTATCGCGAGACATACAAACAAACAAAAAAACAAACAAACAAACAAAAAAAAACAAAACCAGTGACTATTTTTTCCGGCAGAGTCAAATGGAAACGCTCGCTTCGCTCGCTTAACAATAGTATGATTGTCCACCAAAGGGTATACAAAAATGTTCGGAAATAATACACATATTCTTTTCTTTTTAGCCATGTTGAGCCATGATCAAAGTCAGCTTGCTACTACACACAATGTCGAAGCAAGGTGTCGAATATGAGCGTGATCATCTGTTTTTTACATAATTGCAACAATCAAATCATTTCATGCAACTCGTTTTTCGATTGGCCCGCGTTTATGAAGGCACTGCCATCTAGAATAAATATAGAACTTTTTCGAGCTCTTGTCTGGATTTCGTGAACCTCCCCCCACGTAATAACAGCAATACTCTTTCAACTCACACCCATGACGTTTTCCACGATACCGTTCAAGAATCCCAATTCCTTCGAAAACGAAAACGACTTCGTTTTCTAATTGCGTTTTCACTCATCTCCCACGAACTAAAGAATTGGGGTCCAGTCCTTTATCCCGTCGTTATACCAGGGTTTAAACCACCTTTACCCAGGATGTACATGAATCCGGGTCTAGATATTTTACATCCTTTTTTATTGCTAATACCATAGAAATTAAATCAACTTTGATAAAATTATAATATTTTAACAAATAATTTTACAATGGAACTTGAAAAAGTAATGAGATCACACAGATAACAAAACTTGTAGAAATACAGCCAAACCTTACCCCACTCAAAAGAAAATGAGATCTAAAAAAAGGGCCAAGCTCATCTACCCTTCCACATTTGCGCATTCTTAATTCATAATCGTACAGTGTCCCATAACAGCATCCTCGAAAAGCTTTGGAAAAATAAAATTTGCATGTTATTACGTTTAAATTAATTAGAAAAAAGAACTTGGTTGAACTATTACGTTTAAATTAATAATCGCAAATTCTATTTTGCCAAGCTTTTCGGGATGCTGTTATGGGACACTGTACGTTTTTTTTAATTTAAGAATGCCAAATGTGGAAGGGTAGATGACTTGGCCCTTTTTTTAGATCTCATTCTTTTGAGTGTGTAAGGGTTTTGGGTGTATTTCTACAAGTTTTTGTTATCTTTTGATATACGGGCCTATACAAGGTTTGAGTTAAGTTGGTTAAGCATGGGTTTAAAGGGGGTATTAACTCAAAAAATTTTATTTTACCACATGATCTATAGCACAATACGGTAGAGCTAGCTGAAAAAATAGCATTATATTCTAATATTTAGTATTAATTTTTCCAAATTTAGCATTTTGTGCATTTATTTTCTTCTTTCCACCAAAACCCCAAAAGTGGGGGGTTTCTTGTAATTTAATGGGGAATAATTCAAATTATACTTTTTTAGGAACATTTCAATTCAAT
Source organism: Sweltsa coloradensis (assembly GCA_024449915.1). NCBI lineage: Eukaryota > Metazoa > Arthropoda > Insecta > Plecoptera > Chloroperlidae > Sweltsa > Sweltsa coloradensis. The sequence goes on along the minus strand of JAMZAV010009393.1, from coordinate 17,972 downwards.
GTAGTCACTTTAAAAAGTTAGAATACAATGCTATAAACCAATTCTCAATTGGTAGCCTAGGTAAACCTTATTTTTAGTAATTTAGCATTTTGTAGCGTTTTTAAGAATTTATACTCGCTGATTTAGCATCAATAACCTAAAACGCCAAATTTTCATGCCTCTAACAAAACTACACTAAAATGACAGTTTAAAAATTTGATTCCCGAAATTTGCGAAAATTGGTGTTTTGGGAAATTTCTTAAATCGGCTTTAACCTGCTTCTTTTTTGGTCCACAAAGATACTAGGGAAACTCCAAAGTCGTTGTTAAAAGAGTGAGTGAGCCATGTGTTGAGTACCGTACCCGGTTACATTACTTTTATTCCCCCTACCTTAGGCCTACCTAGCCTATCATAGGCTAGAGAGGCGCATTATGACCTGACAGTTGACGCGCCCGTCCCCGTATAGGCCTACCAACTAAACTTTAAAAAACTATTATTTATACGAATTATCAAACTTAAATGCAAATGTTCCCGCGGGTAATCACCACATGACTCGCTCACTCGTCTAACTACGACTTTGGCGTTTCCCTAGTCTAGTTGGCTAAGGCGCCCTTGTAGCCGAAATGTGAAAGAAGTGGGTTCAATCCCCTGGTCGGGAAAGATTTTGTAATTTCTAGATTGAATTTAAAAAATTATTAAACATGTTTTGAAATGCATATAACGCAGTGTAGTCCATCATCTGTGGCAATAGGGCCTACTATGGTAAACATAGCCAGGACGAAATACGTGAAAATATTGCAAGGTTTACTCAATCTACGAGCAGAATTTGGGGTACTTTGACGTAAAACATTCGACAGACCTTGCATGGGCACGGCATTTCACAGCCAGATACACACACAACAGCCAAGCAAGCTAATAAATTTCCGTTACTAATTACTATCATAGCCTATTCTTATAAAAAGAAAGGAAGAAGAATAAAAGACGAGCGGCTCTCTTTAATGGCGAAATGTGATTGATTTTTAAAATAGTCATCCAGTTTAATTTTCTTCTAGGGCGTTTATTCATTCCCTTGGTATGGTAAAGCAAAGCATCCCACGCAAACAGACAGACAGACGCAAAGGGGATGACAGAAACACACGGCCGCACGCTAAAGCTAGACCAATCGGCTAAATTGGATGGGGAGCTAGCTCCATTTGAATTTAACAGAAGGAGATTTCCATGATGCTTTACATTTTTTTTTACATTTTATTATTTTTTTACATTTTTATTTTACATTTACAACAAAAAATACTAGCCTATTAATATTGTATTAATATTGTTTTTCTTTTCAAAATCAAAAACATTGTCGTTAAAATAATTTCTTAACATTGGAAGTCTATTTTTCAGTTTTATTATTTCTTGTAGGTTTAAATCGCAATGAATCTTGCTGATTTTGTTAACTATAGCAGTTCTCAATAAACTCGTACCTACCGGATGTCTGTTTAAAATTTCAGCGCAATCTGTTCAGCGATTCGGCTGATTTTCAACGTGCACGCACGCACGCACGCACGCAGAAAAACAATAAGGGCCGTTTAAGTCGAATGGAGATCACTCCGTTCGCTACGCTCACTCATTCAACTAGAGCATAGTACAAATCTAAAATGCCCATTTTTTACATCGTGTCTTGAAACTGTGCCCAAATATACCCTCAAACACGCAAAAATATGCATTCCAAAATCACACCCCATCTTGGTAATCAGCATATTTTGACCTAACTACTTGCCCAAATTACAAAACAAAATAAAGAGAATCCTCCAAGGTCACGGTCACGGGGCATAAATTATAAATATCGTCCCCATGTTATTTCTTATGGGAATTTTTGCCGATGGGACCTCGAAAAATGTCATGTTTGACAATTTTTTGGGAAATAATTTTTCTGTTAATTGCTAAATTCATTACTATTTACTAGTTAGCCTGAATGAAATATATTTTTTGAGTTTAGCGGTTAAATACCCCTTGAAGGGAGAGTCAACTGTGCTGTGGTCATCATCATCATCATCATCATCATCATCATCATCATCATCATCTGTGGGAGGCAGCCTGCTTCTAGCATGCAAAGGGACTCGCTCACTCGTCTGACGACTTGGGCGTTTTCCTATGCGTGTAACAGCGGCGTCGGAGCAGGGGGGGCAGGGGGGTAGCTTGCCCCCCCTGAGCTTACATAGGGGGGGCGAAAGTATCTTCTCGCCCCCCCTAGAAAAATGACAAATTAACCAAAATAAGTGCGTTTTTCGTTTTGATTTATCTATTATCATTTCTTTTTTTCGTTCAGTAAAGCCCCTCAACTCCTTCTAAAACACATAAAAACCACTTCAAAAAAACGTATTTTTCAAAAAATTGCCTGCGGCGCTATTATGGGTGTGTCAAATACAATTACAAACATTGTAGAGTCCAACTCGCTACCTTCCCGTGGTGGGGAGTAGTGTATTCCCCAAAACTAAGGGCGAGCTCTGGCCGGTTGGGGTGCGTGTTGCAGAAAAAGCTCTCACGCAACTTTGTATCACACCTTTCTTCATTCACACAGCCTTACTCATATTTATTTATTTATATTTATATTTTATTTTTTATTTATTTTTTTTATTTTTTTTCCCACTCGAACACCGAAGTTAAGCAGAATCGGGCGTGGTCAGGGGTAGAGTGGGTGACCGCTCTGCCCTGAAACTCACGTATACCGCTGGTTAGAGCAGATGGGGGGTTCGAGAGCTAGTGTAACGGCTTCGTTCTCCTCGACGTCTGCTCGGCAGTCCGGGTTAGTGGAGGAACCTATGACTGTCAAAGTTACACCGTCCTTTCGGATGGGACGTGAAGCCGTTGGTCCCCTTGGTACTTTTCGAAAGGAGTAGGCTATGTGCCGGTACCGGGTTTCCCCTCCTCCCTTCTGTTTCATACTTCATCCTCATCTATCACCACTCATCGTCTCGATTAGCCAAAGTGCATAAATATGAGACGTTAAGCACTATCCAATCAATCAATCAATCATATTTATTTTCTTATTTCACTTTTTTCTTCTCCATACTTGCCGGCCCTCTCTGCAACGAGCACTCCTCCGTTCTCATCCAGTTTAAACCCATCCTATCCAACATCCTCACTCCTTCCCATTAACCCCCCGCGTCTTCCCTTACGTTCCTCCCTTTGGAGGGAAGAAAATATGGAAGATTCCAATACACTTGAAATGGGCACTGATAACTCTACTGTTGAGTGCCCTAAAACAACATTAACTAACTAACTAACTAACTAAAATTAGCTTCGCACTTTCTTGTAATATCTCAGAGATGTCAGGCAGATATTGTATTATTTTTTGGGTTTGGAAGTATCCGTAGACGGTGGATGTCTCTTGGCACAAACAGCCCCCTCCCCCCTCCCCGCAAACAAGCACAAATCGAGAGAAAGAGGAAACCGCTAAAACGTGTTACAAGGGAGAATCGTTCTCAAATAAGATCATCTGCTACTACTTCATAAGAAGCTAGGTGATGAGATTGGACCACCAAATCTGTACTACTCAAGTTTGTAAACAAAACTAGTGATCGTCGCAAAGTGTTTGGTACTTTTCACCACTAAAAGCTACCATACTCAAGGCATTGGCGCCGCGTATCCGAAGTGGGGTGGGGACTTGAGCCCCCCCCCCACCCCGAAATCCCAGCTTAAATGTTATATTATTATAAAATCATCTAGGTTTACGCAAAAAATTTAATTCATCTATTATCTTTTCTTTTTTCGATCAGCAAAGCCCGTTAACTGCTTCTAAAACACATAAAAACCGCTTCAAAAATACATATCTTTCAAAAAGATCCCTGCGACATTATTGTGGGGGGCATCCCCTCCATTGCGTTATTCGTCCAAGCCCCCCCCCCCCCCCGAAAATATATTTCAGTAAACACCACTGACTCAAGGACATTAGTTGCATATTATTATGTAACCATATGTAACTATGTATGGAAGCATGTACTTTTCCTGGTAAAGTTCGCCCCCCCTGGAAAAATAGACTTCCGACGCGCCTGGCGTGTAATAGTATCCTTGCGTAGCATTAATAAGCATTAATCAACATAGTTGGATGAGCGTAGCGAGCGTAGCGAGCGGAAGCGAAGACTTCAATTTCACTGACCCCCCAAAAATTTAGCTCGGGTGTTTTTTTTTTTTTTTTTTTTTTTTTTTTCCGTCTGTTTGTTTCGCTCGATTCCGGGCAAACGGCATATGCGATCTTGATGAAAATTTGACCGGACCTTCGTTTTCTCTGAACTTAGAGGTGTATTGTTTTTGGGTACAATCGAAGAAATATTTCTCATGAATATCGTACTTTTACGATTTTTTTCGATTTTTAGTGCGATATTTTCGTGACATTTTGGGCCGATTCTGACCAAACGGGTGGGGCTACAACGTTCATATTTCACATGGACATTAAGATTATGGTGATGTAGTACCTTTTGAAAGAAAATGTTGAAAAAGTTAGCTAAAATCTATAGAAAAAAAAGGTTTTAATATTAGTTTTCCAATTTTTAGTGCGATATTTTCGTCACATTTGGGCCGATTCTGACCAAACGGGTGGGGCTACAACGTTCAGATTTCACATGGACATTAAGGTTATGGTGATGTAGTACCTTTTGAAAGAAAAGTTGACAAAATTAGTCAGAATCTACAGAAACTAATGGTTTTAATATAAGTTTTTTGAAGTTTATAATACCAATTAACCAATAACAATAGACATCTTGACAACCATCACCTCCACAATGCTTTCAAAAAGCACTTGCAATGGAAAAGTGCAATTACAACCGCACAAAACGCAAAAAAAACTTACAAAAAAAACGCTCATCCATCAACGCGGCGGGACTTTAGCGTTTTCCTAGTTGTAAATAATGTAGCCTATGTTCTGAAAATAAAGAAATTTTGACTTTGATTTTCTATTAGCTCTTTAGTAGCCTAGCCAAAGATTAGTCATGTGGGGGACTAATCTTTGGCCTAGCTTAGGCCTAGGGAATTTGATGTTTTAGTTTTCTGGACTTTGTTTCGTTTTGTGCATTTGGTTCACCTGATAAAATTGGCTTGACCAGCCAGCTGCTGTCAGTAGTTCACTGTCAACAAGCAAAATAGCTGGTTGAAGTGCTTATTTAACTATGATAGTTTTAATAGACCTACGGAAGTGAAGTGACGTGTGTAGTTTGTCTTTGTTTTCATCGGAAAACAATATTCTAACATTTGGTCTAAATCCGTATTTGTGTACATTATTTCAATTCAATTGGAATAGGCTACATTATCACACGTTCGTGAATCAGTTTTAACACCCAAGATGGCTCTAGGCCTAGGAGCACTGCCTTTGTACTTGCAAGGCTTAAGAAATCCTGAATCTTTGTATGCGAGATCAGTGTATGCGGTCGTAGAACACTTTAAATGCTTAAAAGTTCAAATTGATTCATTACCACATACCGTGTTGTTTGATATATATTTTATGGTAAGTCCGTTTTTAGTGTGGCACAGCTGCAACCATGGATCTAGCCTCGGGCTAGCCTTAGGTCTAGGTAGGCCCTAGGCCTAGCCTAGTAGATGGCTATTGGTCCCTTTCGGGCCTAGGCCCTAGCCTAGCCTAGCCTATACCCAAACAAAACCCCTAAGTTAGACTAGGCCCTAGGGCTAGCCTATGGTCCAGGCCTAGGCCTAAGTCAAAGAGGTTGTGATCTAAATGATATAATTCAGTCCAATATTAGGGTCTAGGCCCTAATGTTATTAGGCTTATTAATTTTTTGGGCTTGGGGCCTCACGCTCTAGGCCTGAGTGATCACTCAGGAAAGAGTGATTAGGCTTAGCCCTAGCCCTACACCGGAACTCCTTTGGTTGTGGGGGCCTACCGGTAACAAAAAAAAACTTCAAAACCTTCTAGCCCCAAAAAATTGGTAGGTAGGCTAGGCTAGGCTACTTTTGCAGTTGGAGTGACCCAACTTTTTAGGCTGTGGATATTCGTACAGTCAGCCGTACGACAGTGCAAAATTATTCGTACGGTCAATGATCTGATTGGATAAAGGCGCGCCGTAATAAAAGTGTCGTCCTTCCGTCGTCCTTTTTTGCTGTTTTATTAACAACAAAAAACCTTCCAAGACCTTTAACGTTTCTATTTTAAACAATAGTCCTTTTTAGGCTGCCTACCTACACGTCGAGGTGTAGAGATAAAGCTTTTCCTTAAAATAGGCCTAGGCCTAGCACTTTTTAAATGCTTTTATCATCTAGAAATTGTGTTTGCGACGGGGCCGAATGTAGTGAAATCATTTGCAGAAAAAACATGGACCCAAATAGAATGGTAAAAAAAAAACGACCAAACAAAAATTTGAACCGCCGACCTTTCGCATAGAATTCGGACGCGCTACCACTCTGCCACAGGCCCACAATGCACTGTGATATTTGAAGCTATTGGCCTAGTTAGGTGGTATCGTACGGCTGACCGTACGAATAATTTTGCACTAGTCGTACGGCTGACCGTACGAATATCCACTGCAAACTTTTTAACAAGGCCGTCAAGGCGATGTTAGGGGAAAAGTAGGGGTACCTACTTACGTAGTTGGTGTGACCCAACTTTTCAAAAAAAAAAATTATTTTTTTACTCAACCTAGGTACAAAACCTTTAACGTCGCTATTTAAAACAGAAAATGACTTTTAATGGAAAATTAGGCTACTTTCGTTTAAAATAGCGACGTTAAAGGTTTTGAAGTTTTTTTTGTTACTGTTACCTACACCAAAAACGTGATGATTCTATTTTAGATTTTTGGTGCTGGAATGTAATAAAATAGTACACAATGAGAGTTGTTCTTGACTTATTTCATCAATGGTGAGTGTTTATGTTGATTTTAGTTGAAAAAAACGGTATTGAAAAGTTGGGTCACACCAACTACACGTAAGTACCAAAGTAGGTTGGTTGGTTAGTCTGATGGGAATGTGGAGTAGAGCCCCACCTCACGAATGGTCCAGACAATGACATAAATAAGCTTTGCTTGCTAGATGCTCAGTCTCATATCCTCTACCTCAAGCGCCAGCATACCAATTAGAAGTTAGGGTTGCCAACCGTCCGGACCGGAATTTCTGTGGACAGTCAGGATTTCAACACATGTGTCCGGATGGAGGAATTGACCGGTTCCGGACGCCACTTTGTCCGGAATTTGTAAAAAATACTAATGTTCACTAATCACTACATAGAATTTGTATTCTAAAAGCATTATTATTCATCCTCTCAATTTTCGATGTACCGGTAGGCTAAAACTATTTGCAATATGTTTCAACATGGTAGTTTGTTCTCGATCTCTGCCATCCTCTTGCCATTACTGCTCTCTTTGTCCTCAACCGCCGCCCATACGGCATATCGTATGCAATCACTGCGGAGGAGTCCCCGGCTTTCCCTTCACCTGACGGGCGGACGGCGGCATATAGCACAGGCGCAAACACATTTTGTTTTGTCTAGCTAGACAGTCGACACTCGGGATGTACGATTTGAGCGGTGAACTGTGTAGGCTTACTTGTGATGTTCATTGTTTACGTTCTATTCGTATGTGAATTTTGTATCACTATAGGCCTATCTAAATATCCAAGTGATATCATTACTTAAAGTAGGTAGGCCTATTACCTTAACAATTTCAATGCCTATGATGTTCATAATTCACTCACAACACTCTAATTTCTTTAAGTTGATCCTGCGTTCTATAGGGCCTAGGGCCGTCTTCCCATTTTTAAAAAAATCCAAAATTCTTAATTTGAGTGAAATGGATGGTAGGCCTGATAGTAAACAAATGTGGTGTGTGGTGTGCCCCCCCCCCCAATCTTATGAGGCTTTGTCCTGAATTCCATTCCTTTGAAGTTGGTAACCCTAATTAGAAGCCATCTTGAAAGGGGAAAAAGACCTTGCCATGGGGATAAGAAAATAGGCCTATTAAACAGATGGTGGACATTTTAGATTTTGCGTCTAGCTAGCCTGAAACGAGAAAAGTTATCATTCGGTACGGCACCCTCGAAACATAACACAGAACCGTCCTAGGCCTTGCTAGGCCCTGTCGCAGAAAATTATTTATTGTAGGCCTACAACAGTCTAGGCATCGTTCCTGTAGGAAGCGTTGATATTTGAATACTAACATTAGGCGGTTAGGCCTAGCCTACTCATTGACAAGCCCTAGGGTTAGCTAGCCAACCCTTTCCCTGCACGTCCTTGTTCTGACACAAATCTTGATTTGATAACTAATTGAAGCCTAGAATGTAGATAAAGAATAGCATAGCCTATATAGGCCTAATACTCCTAGGTTCATTTACACATTTACCTTTCTTTATTACTTTTAGGGGTAAGTGCCAAGTGGGGTAAATGGGGAAAATTGGGTAAATAGGAACAGCCCTAAAATCTACCCAATTGTGACCCGTTTAAAAAAATATATTCTATGTAGGCCTAGCCTACCGTAACCTTTTTATTTTCATAACAACATAGGCCCTAGCCTATATAAAAAAAATCAGCTTATAAATTCTAATGTTAGTCCCTAATTTAATAGTTTTCTCTTTTTTTAAACTAGGGCCTACCCTGATAGGCCTACACAATAAAGTTGATGTAGGCCTAAGTTCAAGTCAAAAAAACTTTTAAAAAATGTTGTCCAAAGAGTAGGCCTACCCTAAAAAACATTGACGTGTAAAAAGTTTTCCCCAGAACTATAAACATGGTTTAACAATTTGTTAGTATTTGTAACTTGCCTATCTTAGACCATCAATACTGTTAAGAGTCCGATGAATGGCTGGGCGCTGTCAATTTTGCGGTGAAATCGAACTACTAGCGCACGACACGCCTGTGAGATATGCAAAATTCTTTTACTTTTGTACAAGGAGGTCTGCTCACGACAGGGGTTGTTTTTACGGTTGGTCAGGGGGGGGGGGGGTTATATTTATTACCTCGCAGGCAGGGCTGAGAAACCTTTCAAGGCCAGATGCGCCGACAGGTCTCATTCATGGGACGGAGGGTAGTCATAAAAATTAATAGCATTGCTATTCAACGAGAACTCCAATACGGCGTAGCATCCCATGACAGTAATGTTTGGTCGGGTCGCGTGTATATGTTGTATCATTCTACCAACTTTCATCCCAACATATTAGTATGTAAAAATAAATAAATAATTTCGAATAACTCATTTAATTGGTAAGCCTACACGGAACCTTCATCGTGTGATCATATTATTTGTAATATTACATACCATGGAACATAATCGAATTCATTCGATGTAAAAACAAAAAAACCGTATCATAAAACGGGGAAAATTACAATAAATAATTGGTTATATTGATTGAAAACACCTCCGCAATTTACGTGTCTTTAGGGTGAGCCTCGTTCTCTGGAGGGATATGGCAACATTCGAAGTGAGGGGGGAATTGGGGTTTCTACTACCTGTCAACGTCCATTCACACATCTGTTGTGATCAAAATAATTTTTTCCGCGAGAATTTTTTTTTGCCGAAAATTTAACAGCATGGCTCAAATATGTAGCTCGAGTTATGGAATGTGTTTTTTTTTGCCGAGTACCAACGATCAAAATTGGCCGAGATAAGGATTATTTATTTCACGTTCAACAATTCAGATTTGCACCCACAAGTGCCAAGTAACTACGGCTTACAATACAATACAAAGATAATATACATATCATGTAACACACGTACAAGTAGCCCCATTATAAAATAAACAAATATAATTAGTACCTACAAATTGTTGCTACACTGAATGTTGTTGACAAATCGTGTTATATTTTCACGGCGAAAATTTATATGTTTTCGTAACAACTAGGAAACTTAAAAAAATTGTATTGTATGCATTCAACTTGTTTAATTTTGGTGTCGTGATGAGGATTCCACACAACTCTCCGTAGTCAACTTGGGGTCGAATCAAGAATACATAAATACCCCATGATGACTATACGCGATTGTTGTGTGTCATATAGTAAAGAGGGTGGAAAACGGAGCCGTCCCACAGTGCCGCTTCCGTAAGGCCATCAACCTTTTTTTTCCCCCTATGCCATCATTATACCTGTCGATAAAGACCATGTTACACTTGTTGGCCTAAGGGGAATTGATTTATTCCCCTTAGGCCAACACCCTGCATTTCATTATCGAAAATACAAAGAAGGTTGTTGGCCTTGGGGTGCTTGGTTTTTTCCCGTTAGGCCAACAGCGTATATACATCGTTTACGGTAAGGAGCGGGCGTTGTTGGCCTTGGGGTAGTTGAGTTATTGCCGTTAGGCCAACAGCGTATATACGTCGTTTACGGAAAGGAGCGGGGCGTTGTGGCCTGGGGTAATTGATTTATTCCCGTTTGGCCAACAGCGTATATGCACCCCGCTCCTTACCGTAAACGATGCATATACGCTGTTGGCCTAACGGGAATAAATCAATTACCCAAGGCCAACAACATTCCACTCCTTACCGTAAACGATGATATATGCTGTTGGCCTAACGTGAATAAATCAATTACCCTAGGCCAACAAACCTTCTTTGTATTTTCCATAATGAAATGCAGGGTGTTGGCCAAAGGGGAATAAATCAATTCCCCTTAGGCCATCAACGCTTCCTGTAACATGGTCTTTATCGACAGGTAGAAATGATGGCAAAGGGGGAAAAAAAAGGTTGATGGCCTTACGGGAAGCGGCACTGTGGGAAGACAACCTGGAAAACTGAAGAAGGAAAGAAGTTGACATTGGGCGTTATAAACCGGGGGTGAGAATGAAGTTGTACCGTTTCCAATTAGTTATCTTTATTGCAATGACACGGGGCTCTTTATAAATTGGTTGAATGGGTGTGTTCTATAAAAGATACATCAGTATGTACCTTATACATCAACGTTTAGGATAGCAGAACTGTACCATTATTGGAATCTTAGCACATAAAATGGCAACTAATCACACTTTCTTAAAATGTTACCGGATACAGGACAATTTACCGTGAAACAGTAATAATAATATCGTTACACATTTCGGTAAAACCTTATAAAAAATATTACTGGATATAAAATATAGGTATAATTAACAAGAAACACCAACAATATGGTTATACATTTCGGTAGAACAAAGCACATAAAATATTACCGGGTATAAATAAACAGGCAATTTACGAGAAAAAGCAATAATAATAATATGGTTACACATTTCGGTAAAACAAAGCACATAAAATACGAACCGGGTAAAAAAAAAACGGGCCCCAATTTTAGGGAGAAAAAGCAATAATAATAATATGGTTACACATTTCGGTAAAATAATGGGTTTTCCATTGGCATGCACTCGGCGAGTGCATAGATGTCATTGTTGTCAACCTCCACTGAATAACATTACAAAAATGAACAAATAAAAAGAACAAGTGGCAATCCAGTGCGCACTAGTGCGACCTGAGTGCGGCCAAGGGAAAAAACGCCATAAGCACATAAAAGTTTTACGGGTATAAAATAACACGAAATTTTACGAGAAAACAGCAATAATATCTTTACACTTTTTGGTAAAACAAAGCACAAAAAAAAATTACCGGGTAAAAAAATAACACGGAATTACGAGAAACAGCAATAATATCGTTACACATTTCGGTAAAACAAAAGCACATAAAATATTCCCGGTAAAAATAAACAGGAAATTTTACAAAAAACAGAAAAAAATGTCGTTGCTGGTTCACTGAATTCCGTCTCCCGAACCCTGTTAAAATTAAAGAAAAAATAATTTAGATTCAAAAATCTAAATTTTCATAATTTAAAGTTATTCGAAATTTTCTTAGATTTGAGTTTGATTTATTTATGCTAATGATTGTAGCCTATAACTTTTGAACCAATTACTGTTAAACACGAATATAAAGTTTTATTTGCATTTCCATTTTGATAAGTGTAGTTTTTTTTTTAGTATTAGCTTATAGCGGTACAAATGTAAGTGTTGTTGTACCAACGGTGATCATCGTCGTTTACCACGACTTGGGATCGAACTCTGGACCTCCCCCCAAAACTGTTCGTATTTCCAATATTCCCAGTGGTCAAATTGCTGGTGGGTGGGGGGAAAATAGACCATCTTGAAGCTGAGGGTTTTCTACCTGCTGCATTCTCTTGTTTTATTTGTTCTATTAATTTATTGATATTTTTTTGTTTATTGCAAAATATTAAGCGTGTTGTTGAGTTTCATTTTTTGGACGAAATTCTACGATAAAAACTGACTTAGTTACGGATAATGCTTCTACAATATATTTTAATAATATTATAATAATAATTTATATATAATAATAATTTAATAATATTTGTATATTTCAGTCAGTTTTGATCGTAGACACTAGGGAAAAAAACGCATTTCATAACTCAAGCTACACATTTGAACCACGTTTTTAAAAATATTTGCAATATTGGATGAGCGTAGCGAGCGTAGCGAGCGAAGCGAAGATTCCTTTTCACTACCCGGGAGAAAAAAACCCGGAATTTTTTTTTTTTTTTTTTTTTTTTTTGTATTTTTGTGTGTTTGTCCACACGATTTCGGTAAACCGATACTCCGATTGCGATGAAATTTTATGGAGGCCTTCGAAATCTCTGAACTTAGAACTTCCACGTTTTGAGCGCAATCGGGAAATTTTTCTCATAAAAACGCAATTTTACGATTTTTTTCTTGATTTTTAAAAAAATTCTTCGACTTATAACACCTACATGCTTTATCTGATTGTAATGATTTTTTCACAGAACCTTGATTTTATGAATTTAGATATTCGTGTGAAAAATTTTAGCGGAATAGAAAAATTATTTCTCATGAAAAACGTAATTTTACGTTTTTTTTTTTTTTTTAAAACAATTTTTTGACTTATAAACACCTACATGCTTTATCCGATTGTGATGATTATTCTACAGAACCTTAATTTCATGAACTTTATATTCGAAATAAATTTGAGCGCAATCGAATAATTATTTCTTATTAAAATTGCAATTTTACGACTTTTTTCTTTTTTACAAAATTACGATTAATTAAAAATTAAGTTAATTTTTAAAAAATTTAATTTAATTAAAAAAATTAAGTTATTTAAAAAAAAATTTAATTTAATTTAAAATAAATCTTCGATAAGTAATTTTTTTTCACAGAACAATAGAAAATCCACGTAACACATTGCAGGTCAATGCACCCAATTACGCTCATCCAACAACGCGGCGGGACTTTAGCGTTTTCCTAGTAAAAGAAAAAAATTTCGCTGAATAAATTATTTCATCACAATAGATTGAAATGGTCTATGGCAGATAGAAAAAAAACATGTTCACTCCCAAGCTTGCTGCCTCGTTCCCGTCTAGCGATTTGAAAAAAAAGGTGGAAAGGGAAAAAAAGCACACAGAGGGTTATAAAGAATAATTATTATATTCTGTGAGTGCTTTGTAATTTGTATGGTAATGAGGAAAACACGATAAAATTCACAAAGTTATATTCAAAGAATTGGTGCTACTATAGTGGAGCGACGGAATGAAAGAATGATTGAATGAAAGTCCAAGGTTCGATCTCCACCCGTGTCACGGTGGCAAACCAGCATCACATGACGATAAACAAATAACAATTAACATTGCTTCCCTTTTAGATAATCGCCGACACTGACGAGATTTGCGACAGTGTTTTTCTTTCGTTTCCCAGACGAAAAGCATCATCTTTTTCTTTCCATAACGATAATCCATGTTCTCCATCGGGGTACAAAAACATAAACCAGCATAAACTGTATCGACACAAACAAATATCGACAATAATGGTTCAAAACCCTGTCCAACCCACACCACCCTGCTTTCACCCGACCTCCTTCCACCCGCCGCCATAAAACCAACCCAACCCCGGCAACCCTCGCCCCGGTCCTGCCTGTCATAAACATTGCCCTCGAAATTTGAAATTACTAGCGTTCGATGCTAGCGTTACCTATCGGCTGAACGCTGAAGTTTTTAGTGCTAAATTTTGCATTATGCGTAACGATGTAAAAAAACCCTACGAGTACTTTAGAACCATCAGATTTTTACAGAGTACGTATTCAACTGTTATCTAGGTCAGTACGTTTTGATTTTTTTTTTCCTGGTGAAATTCTACGTTATCCGTTATTCTGTTTGATGTCAATTAACATTTTTTTCCTCGGCTTAGAAAAATTATTATTCATAATTTGGTTAAGCACTAATCTAGATGACATTGTTTTCTGTGTACCTGATTTTTTGCAACAAAAACGAGCTATTACTTTACGAGTTACATAGTTATGACTGACCCTCTCCGAGCGCATCAGCCAGAGCTCCATGCATGCGGCTGTTAAGCCCTTGTTCCCATTTACCCCACACCACCTCCAATTGGGGGTAATAAGAAACACTGGTTCGGATTAATTAGGAATAAGTAGGCCTACCGGTGCATACCATAACTATTAGGCCTATTACCAGGTTGGATAGTATTGGAATCGGTAGGCCTACTTTTCTTTCATAACCTACTATTGCACACACACACACATCACATAATTTCATATTTTGTTTACTCATGTAATATTCATTTTTTTTTAGCTATACACGGAGAAACGGTTATGTCTGCTTGGTGTTGAATTCAGCAAGCTAGAGGTATTTGCTCTTATGTTGAAGTTGACTACTAGAAGACTGGATTTGCATAGGAGTTTTCAGGTAAGTAGGCATGATATACTAATCCCATAGATTGATTTTTTTTAACATTCACGAGAAAGATGATAAACTAATGTTATTAACTGACGTAACTGTATAGCCTACCTGTAAAGCAGAAGGTTGAGCGCTTAAACTCGCCTCATCGACTCCTTAAATGTATTTCATAATTAATAAAATTCATACTGTGTTCTAAAAATTAGGCCTATGTTTGTTTGTATTTTTATACATCTTGAGCTGTTTGCAGGCACTCATGGATCATGGCACACAAGTTTCAAAAGACTTGGCTGTAAGTTACCAGCGGAATTGTGCACTTGCAGCATCAAATACTTCACTATTGGATTCCAATATTGAACTAGGACTTAAATTAGGTTTGTACCATTATATTAAGCCTAAATATTTTTAAATAGTCATACCAACCTCGTTTCAAATTCAATACTCTAATGTCTTAATGACATTATTAGCCTATGAGTGTAATAAGAAATTCTTACAAATAATGTAATAGGTATGCTAAAAAATGTTAACTGTAAGAATGCAATAAATCAATTAAATAGGCCTAAATAGGCTTTTATAAGCTAGAGAGGTGCATTATGGCCTTACAGATGACTTGCCCTTATACCAACTAAACTAAAAAGTAAAAACCCTATTAGGCCTAATTATACAAACTTAAATGCAAATGTTCCCGGGTACTCAACACATGACTCGCTCACTCGTCTAACAACGACTTTGGCGTTTTCCTAGTATTTAAATAATTATTAAACATGTTTTGAAATGCATGCATTTGCATATTATAACATAAATTATATATATTTATATATAGGTAATGCAGTGTATTCTACATCAACTGTGACAATACTATGGAAAACATGGTAGGTACCAGTACAAAATACGTGTAAATATTGCAAAGTTTACTGAATCTCCGAGCGGAATTTGGGGGTATCTTGAGCGTGCAAAATTCCATACACCTTGGTCACTGCATACAATCACAGCCACAATGATTCGATAAAAATGACAATCAAAACCATTGTCGTTAAAATTAACCCTAAAATTTTAAGATTATTTTTAATTTATTATTTCTTGTAGGTTTAAAATTTAAATCGCAATTAATTTTTCTCATTTTGTTAGCAGTTCTCTGTTTCCTGGTCACGGATGTCTGTTTAAAATTTTAGCTCAATCTATTGGGCCGTTCGGCCGTATGAGACCCCATAGACACAGACAGACATTTTACAAACATTTAACATTTGACAGACACATTAGTCACGACGAAGACCCGATCAAGTGGCGTTATAAACAGGGTTCCCACCAACCTGGAAAATTAGGGAAAGTCAGGGAAATGAAAAGTGGTCAGGGAAAGTCAGGGAAATGAGTAAAAATGCTAGTAAGTCAGGGAAAGTCGTGGAAATTTGACATTGTTCAGTTGTGAAAATGTGTGAAAGTTAGGCTACAAAACAAAAATACTTTTTTGCAAGAAAATAATAAGCATTTTCTCTGCAGTATAATGTAATTTTAGATACTAGGGAAACGCCAAAGTCGTTGATAGACGAGTGAGTGACCCATGTGTGGAGTACTCGAGAACATCCCCTTTCCTCCCCTATAGGCCTACTTAAGGCTGGATCTAGCCCAGTATGGGGAATGATATCGGGTATTCAACACATGGCTCACTCACTCGTCTATCAACGACTTTGGCGTTTCCCTAGTCTAGTTGGCTAAGGCGCCCTTATACCCGAAATGTGGGAGACCTGGGTTCAATCCCCTGGTCGGAAAAGATTTTGTAGTTTATGGATTGTATTTAAAAAAATATTAAACGTGTTTTGAAATGCATATAACCCAGTTTAGTCTACATCAACTGTGACAATACTATGGAAAACATAGCCAGTACAAAATACGAGTAAAGATTGCAAGGTTGGGGAGGATCTCCCAGCGGAATTTGGGGGTAGGCCTACCTTGAACATGCAAGTTTTGATAGACCTCGTTTGTCACTGCATAACTTAATAACAAATATTTTTCCACTGCCTTCATTGCAACCGAGTAACATCTAAGAAGCAGTGATTTTTTCAAAAGAAAAACCATTGTCGTTAAAAGAATTCCTACACATGTTAGGCCTATTTTTATGTTTATTATTTCTTGTAGGTTTAAATTGAAATGGATTGTGCTCATGTTGTTAGCAGTTCTCAGTTACTGGTCACGGATGTCTGTTTAAAATTTCAGCTGAATCAATTTGGCCGTTCGGCCGTATGAGCCCAGACAGACATTTAACAGACACATTAGTCACAACGAAACCCGATCGAGTAGCGTTATAGACTTCGTTTCGCTGCGCTCACTCGTCTAATTAAAAAGTGTGTTTTGGAGCTTTTAAAAGTTGTACCTACATTTTCAAAAAATTCCTCTTCGGCAATAAAAGCTCTTCACACAGCTGTAGCATTAGTCTTTATCAGCAGCTGGGATTCGTAAAGTATAAGTTTAAAGGATTTGTCGCTAACAATGCTGACAATATACCCCTTGGATGTATTTTATGCTTCCATGTTAGAAAAAATGATAGATTTCTTTTCATTTTTAAATTATCAAACATTGGTGTGAACGGGTACATTTAACCCCTTGAACACACCCATTTTAAGACATTCCGCGGCCCCATATACACCAGGAAATCCCAAAAATCTCCAAAAATCACCCTCCCCTTTTTTTAATTTAAATTTGTGTTTTTGTTGTTCTTACCATTTGCACCTGCTTTCGAAATATTTTTCAAAGCAGAACTTGATGTAGAGCCCTACTTTGCTACTTTCCCACGTGTTTTGGCTAGGTCCTTGCCTAGGCCTGTCTTGTCCATAATCTGTCACACCCCCAACATCACTTTCACTCCCACTTCCTGACTTGTCACTACTACTGTCCTGTACCGATTCCTCACTATCACTTGAAAAATAATCATGCATTGAACCACTAGATACACTCACTTCACTTTCTCTGCAGTCTAATAAAAGATTTTTTCTTTTTCTTTCTTGTGCAAAGTTGGCCTCTTTAGCCATTCTTCTGTCTTGCTATCCAATATAAGACTGCCTCCTTTTCTATCCTGCTCAGTTCATCGGACAGGGAGTCAATGTCACTCTTGAGGATGGCACATCTAAAGAGATGCGCTCTGTCTTGGTCTTCTAAATTACAAAGTTTACAGGTGGCTGGTTCGTTGGTAATATTAAAACGGTGCAGGTGATGTTGCAAGACGTCGTGACCGGTTGCAAGCCGGATAATTTATAATAAGATAGTTGATAAATAAAAAAAGATAATTGATAGAAACATCATTCATTCCGTAATTTTTAATTTAAAGCGTAGCCATTTTGGAAACATTTGTGACACT
>JAMZAV010009392.1:0-25038 GCA_024449915.1 Sweltsa coloradensis | reverse complement strand
CGAATCAAATCTGGAAGGTTGAGCAAGTGTTAGGCTATTATTGTTTAGTGGATGCAGCAGTGGTTAACTTTCAAGGTCTTTTTCAAAATATCGTGAAGCAATGTTTGTAAAATCGAAATAAACGCTCGAATTGGAAAATTATATCAACTTTCAAATAAGTAAGTTTGGGGACCTACTATTTTAAAGAATTAAGGTTCATGGTGGATAAAATTATTTTCAGGCTCCGAGTAACTTGTATTCATAACTCACGGGGCTTATATACTCACAAACTACGACTATAACAATTATACCTCTGAGAATAAACTCTCTAATATTATACATATGAACTTTTTGAATAGGGCGTTAACCTTGTCCTAATAGGCATAAAAATATATTCCAAATTATAATTGGCTAAAACTTGGAAGTCAAAACAACAATCGTAAATATATACACGTAACTTTTTTATCACCGGCCGTCCACAGAAACGAATAGAAAGGTTGTTGAAAATAATGGCGCGGTTCTACAATCGAGTAATTAACATCTTTGTTTATTTACACGTCTCATTAATTTTATATATCTTTTAAGAAGTTGTGTGCGCTTGAGGCGAGCCATAAAATGGTCAAGAATAAAATCTTCACGCTTCGTAAAAGAGCAAAGCGGCTTCTGACTGAGACCTCTATGGAGGGCGCTCCATGGCAGCGCACGACCATCAGCCAATTAAATTGATTCCACACATTGAACACGGCCGCCGTTGTACTATTATGTTGTTTATTTTTTATTTTGTGAGTATATAATACAAATTAGAAGCTGGTAGTACAAATTAAAGTTTAATTATTTATATCGTCTTTGATTTATTGGCACGCACTGTTTATGACGTGAAGACTTCGTCAGCATGCGTGTGTGTGTCTGTGTAGACAACAAAATATAAGCCAAGCGCCGTAATGAATTGTAAGAATGTTCAAGACATAATCGCAAGACGAAAATAAATAATCAACATCGTTCTAATGGGGACTCTTTTTTTCTCCAAGAACGAGACAATGTGATCCAAGGAAAACATGGGTTTGCTGGGCAAAATACGTGTTGAAGTGTTTCATTTGTGTGTTTGACTGTTTGCTGGCTCTCTACCGACCAAACGGCTTCCCCGATCTTGATTAAATTTTCTGTATGTATAATAAAGTAAACACGATTAGTTGAAATTCGCGATATGACAAGTCGGGTACACGTACACTTGCCTCAGCCTCACATATCCTTTCTGCGAGAGATGGGCGATATAGACTTTTCAGCTTTCTTTGAGACAATTTCCTTCAGCCACAACTTCGGAAATACGAAACAATGCATTATTGACCGGCAAGGTATATTTTCAAAAGCTGCTTATGCAGAATTCTAGAACGTTTAAATAAAATTTAAATTAAAAATATTATTTTCTAGCTTTGTCTACTAATAAGTCTAAAAATATAACACTTCATTTTCTATTATTTGAAATATGTGCAAAGCTTCTGATTTCTGTGAATCCGCCAAGCTACAGTTAGGTGTGCAGTGTTTGCAGTATACATTGCAGTCTCCATGGCCCCAATTACCAACTAAGGCCTTTGCCCAATAAATTATAACTCTTGATGGTATAAATACAAGACTTTTAAGCATAAGTCCTCTCTGAGGACATAGCTTTAAAATCTTCATGATAAAGTGTATGTATTCATTTTTTCATTGGGAATGTTAGTACATTGCATCCATCCCCAGTTATGTTTATGTTTCAACTCCGACTTGATGTAACTTTTGTTTACCGTGTTAAACGTCCATTTAAAAATTCGCTTAATTAGTAAATGCAGCTATAATTTCACTAACATTTTGGATCAATTTTCACCCTACATTTTGCACCCGAAAATTTGAGTTTTTGAGATATCGCAAGTCGCGATCAGAGCACTATATTCAACGTTTCTGATAATTGTCCCTTATACAAGCTTGTAAAATTACAAAACATTACCTGTTTGGTGGCATATTTACTGTCCGTTACTGAAAAAAGTAAGCACTTTTTGAAAAATGTGCTCTGATCGTGACATAACAGATCCTTACTTTATTTACTTAACATTTTGGTGCAAACTGGCCAAACCACAACTCGATAGGTTGAACCACTGCCTCCTAGATGTTGCTCGTGGCTCCTCGCAGTGGGCTGAACGATAGAGCTTCCAAGTGATCCAGACTATACCTCTGAATTCTGCATCAAAGTCTACTTTGCTCGAGCTCATTTAAATAATATTCACAATTTACTCAACTTTTGTTTACTGTTCAGTTGTAAGAATGCATACGTATGTATACACTACTATTGGATTGCTGGATCTTCTCAATAATTGCATTCAACTTCATGTATTATTTGGCCAGTTCGTAGCTCAGAATTGTTGTCATATGCACTTGTCAAAACATTCTACCTTTGGCGGTCTATTTTCGGATTTCTGCCCATTGTTATGTTTGGCTCAAGCGAGGCCGATTGGCACTTTGGTCAGTACAACAAAACGGGCGGCCATTTTGAGCCATCATATTTTGTATGCGTAGCTTGAGAAACATATTTTTATATTCCACTCAAGATGTCGCTACGGCTTCAGCCATATAAAGGCACAAAACGGATGGAGCTTTACGTTATTGTGTACGTGCCCCAGCAATGTCTCCCCTTGTTAGTTCCGCTCGCATCCGCACCGCGAGGAAGCGTTGTTGTTGTTCTTCGCTTGCATTGAAGAAGCCGCGCAACGATGCAACGTTAAAAAAATAAAGGACAATGTATGAAATTAAAATTAAGATTTTCGACAAACTTTGTATGTGCCATGTTTGGTACCTGGTAGATAGGTGATATGAAAACACTTTCACCAAGGTTGTGTGGTGGGTTTAGCCCCCATAAATGGGAGGAGGGGGGGGGGGGGGATTTTAAGTAATAAATTAGTAGAAAAATATTTAATTAACTATTCGTTCACCTATAAATGGCTGCATCCAAATTTAGAATTTTGTTTTTAATCAAAAGATGGTCAAATTAAATTAAATTAACAAATACATTCAACACATATTTTAGTAAAATAAAAATAGTCAACTAGTACTGTAGACAGAAAATAAAGTATTTTTGATATAGATACTGACTAATCATATTATATCAATAGTTAAAAAATACATTACTGTAACATTCTCTATCACAAAAATTAACAATCACACATCAAATTAGTTTCTGAAGAACTTTTGAACTTTTGAACAGATATATTTTTAGTTAGGTTGGATCTTCCAGCATGCTGAATCAGCCTTGGGACTTTTACTTTACTTCAGTAAAAATATACGCCTATATAAAACATTTAATATAATTACATCCATGTCATAAACCAAAGTAACTGCATCAAATAAATAAATAAATAAATAAATAAATAAATAAATAAATAAATAAATAAATAATTACCAATTGAGTTTAATTTTTTCCCATAACATATTTTGGCATCGATTCTACTCGAGACGATGCGTGGTTGACATGAAGTAAAAATTCCACGTGACGTATTTTATCTCGGACAGAAAATAAATCGAGCAAGCGCAGCCTTGGTTAACACCACAACCATTACACCAGCTGGTTGATATTATCAAGGTTTATCATTGAGCAGAGGCAGGGATTTGTGTGAAAGTAAGAAGACAACTTTCGTTTATGTGTGCTCAAAAGCGGTGAATTAGCTGTGAAAATAATTCAAATTTTTACTGAAAGTGATGTATTTTTCCCCTTTTCTATATTTTGTATTTTTTTAAATGACACGGAGATCTTGAAAAAGATTTGCAGGTTGTAATGAAAATTTGTTTTGATCATTCAGCAGCAGATATTGAAACGTAATGCCATATTTGTTGTTGTTTTAACGTAGTTAAAAATTATTCAACTTTCGGTTTTTATCTGTGTAAATTTCCTGCCTCTGTCAATGAGCATCATATCCATGACTTGGCCACATCGCATCGTTTCAGGCACAGGCCAGGCCAGGATCATTGGTCGGCCATGTACAAAACCACACACTCCACGCGCCGTCCAAGTTTTATTACTGTTTGATGTATTACATTGTGATGAAGCCACAGTGTTGAAAGTGACACATGTTTTAATAATAGAAGGCGTCCAAGATGAAATAAACACGATATTTTATCACTTAATGGGGCTATACGAGAAATATTAATGGGTCTTATCCATGCAAGTTGAGTGGGCTTGGAAATAACACACGCATATAATAAAAAATAATGGGGCGTAATTTAGAGATGGCAACAGATTCAGTTGACACTGAAGACCAGCGGTGAGGAAGCTATGTTTAACAAGCAGTAACAAAACTATATTACCCCCCCCCCCCCTCAAAATTAAGCCCGCACGTTATCATTGTCAAACATAGAAATTAACCCCACCGTAAAGTCCCGTATTAGTAACTGACGTGGTCCCCTAAGCCGTTTTTCTGAGTTTTACACATTTTTCTTGACCGGTTGTTTGAGACTTTTGTGAACGGTGAAACAAAGGCGTATGTGCTGTACAGATCATCTGGGCCAAAAAGAGGACACTTTCGAGTCCACTGAAATGTATCGTCAACTCAAAATATATGCTTTGCAATTAATTTTTATACAAATCAAATTATCAACGTTTTACATTAATTTCTGGTTTCGTTTGTTCATATATTATAAGAGTAGCCTTAAAAATATATTGTTTGTTCGTTTTATTGATTAGCTTGGCTTTTCATTTTCTGCTTTGATATAGTATTAAATGTATGCAAATCAATCCAGGTACTCAAATCATCTCAGCGGGGTATTGAGAAATAGTATATTAAAGGTTAAATTAAAAAAAGTATCTATAATCAACATAGATAGCCTACTGCCTCTGCAATGTATACCATCGACCGACCATAAGTAAATCAATAGTCTAGTTGAATCTAATATACCTGCCCTTGATTTACTTCCGATGGAGGGTACAATATTCAGCATACACAAATTTTACCACTAGACCCACCAAGGGGCATGCATTGCACTCTGGGCCTAAAGGCCACAGAAAATTAAAAACATAGAATGATTCGAATTTCTTTCTATCTTTTTATTTAAATAGGTATATTGACAGGTATAAAACAAAAAAGATTGAACAAGTGATAGAACCTCCGCATAGGCAACCGGTAGTGGCAATTGCTATGAGTGGGACGTCCGCGATGCGCTAGGACGTCTGAAGACTAGCAACTCCGTGTACTTCCGGTGATTGTCTTTGAATCTCCTGCAGCACTAAAACATTGCCGCTGAGACCAGGACCAAGGTGAACTGGGGATGGGGGTGTTGTTTCACTCCTTGGCTTGGCTTGGCGGGCGTACAGACACAACAAACACGGCTGGATTCACCAATGAAGCTATGAAACTAGCAACGGTGGCGAGACGAATATTAAAGACGAAGTAAAGATGCCCGGTCTTAGTTTGAAATAACCTGCGAGTGCATGATGCACCAATAAAATAGGAACCAAAAATGTATTTTGAAGAAATTTATTGAAGGATTTGAAAAAAAAATCCTAATCTTATTATAAGGATCGTCGATTCAATACAGAACATCGACAACCATTCAAGATCATATAAGTCCTATATATTCACCAAGTGAGTGACAAGTCAGCTGCAGAAGGCACAATTTGACCCTGGGCAGGTTACCCATGAGCATGTATATTCTTCGTAAAACCTATACTACCCGCACAATCATCAATACCCCACTGCAAAAGAATTTCCTGCAATATTATTGGTTTCTGAGCCTGAGGAAGAAAGTTCATAACAGGTAAATTATACATTTTCTCATTTCGAATTGAAATGTACGCTCTTATGTTATAATCGCATTGCCGGCATCGAAACAAGCGGCGCTCATTAATTCGCTGTTGAAATGTTTTGCGAGTGTGACTCGACTTGCTAACTCTAGTTTTAACGACATCTCTCACTCTGGCCTGAGAAGTCACGTGACGAGAGAGGGAGCCAAGATGGCTGATGATCAGGTCCATGCACAGCCGTGACAAGCATCGACTAATTGATTTAAGACTGGGTGACGACGTGGTTAGCATCACTCCCACGCATGCTGCAGGGAATATAGTAATATCTATTTTAATTATATGTTCAGAGTAAAATATTTGCCGAAATTCTTCAAATTGAAAACAAAAACGCTACGTACGCGTTTAGTTTGAGATAATGTAGGCCTATGTACTGAGTGTTAGGGGTTTCTTCATCGATTTTCCTAACCTTCGACCTATTGCTTTTTTTTAATGGTACAATCAAAAAGCGCGAAAAGACTGATTGTGAAGGTTCAAATGAGTCACTTGCTAAAAAAAGTTAAATCGAAACTGAAAAAATGCATAATGGCGGCAATACAAGAATTCCAACTGGGTGTGGATATTTTCCGGCAGGAAAATTAGAAAATTAAATTTGTATGTACTATTTGTAAATAAATATATAAATAAATAAATAAATAATATTTTCGGACAGCTGTATGTTGACAAAATTTGTTATAGATTCACAAGTAAAATGTAGACAGTCACGTTTAAAATTTATTAACATGCTGGGGATATTCAAAAGCTACACCACAAAAATGTATTCGAACATTTTCTAATTTACGAGATGGGAAATTCAACAACATCTACACCTGCTGACGTACAATTTACATTTTTGGGAATTATACTAACTATGTTGTCACATTCTAAAAAAAGAATCGGTAGTCATTTAACTTTCGTAAAAAATAAAATGAAAACGCCAATAGCTGGGACTAGAATAAACATCTACCATTGCCGTGGTGTATGTTTTTGGCATTTTCTAATTCGTTCTTCCGCGATGTAATTCACATAATGATTTGATTAATAATCTCTGTCTCCTCAGGAGTCGTCTGCTTCACACGACATTAGTCACATTTCTTGAGTGAATCACAGCTTGGCAACTTGAATTCCACGTTAAATACCGAGCGGGATAGTAAAAATACATTTCATTCAAATTTGTGTAGGCGAGAAAAAGTAAGATTTGAATGAAAGTTATAGCGGGCAAAGGTCTCATATTGCCACTTGGTGCTCTGCCATACTTTGCCAAGGTGAGGGATGATTATGATGTGCTAATAGTGTTCGCAGCTCTGGTGCGGTAGGTTCTTGGTTCAATTACTGTCTGGAACGTTTTGTCGTAGGCGCTCTTCAGACAAATGAAGCAGTGTGATATTTATTGTCCAATTAACATTGTTTCCACGCTATAAGAGTGATAGTGAACGAATCTAATAGAACAGGTACTATTATTTAGTTTTTTAAATACATTTTCCTTGGCACTTATAGGTATAAACCCACAGGTGCCAAGTAATAGCCAAATAACGAAATTACACATTTAGTACATTTAAAAAATACAAAGATATGATACAATCATTAAATACAAAAAAGCCATATCAATATTTCAAAATAACTACAAATTTTATAACAAAATGAACATATAAATAAAACACAACACTCGCGAAGTCAATGTGGGTCCAAATCAAGACCAACATAACTATTATATGACTTAAATCATTGTTATTTTTGTTATATTTACAAGTAATATTAAACAACAGTGATTTTAATGCTACTATTTTACTGTTTCGATCCTCAATTTGGGTTTTCTTAAAAACTCCTGTTTTAAACTTAATATTATTTATAGTCTTTGTGAAACGATCTTTGATTATATTATAAATACACTTGTTTTTAAATCGACAAGAGTGCTGTGATGAATTCCTTTCTGTATTTGTATGCTGTGTGTATGCTGCCATAAGCGAATTCCGGATCGCATAATATGCCAAGTATACTGCAGGCCTCGATCGTCCGTATAGTGTAGTAATTAATAATTGTGCATTATTCTCACATTTTGTAAAGGAAGTCACCTAGGTGCATCAACTATCATTATGAAAACATTAAACTTTCTTTGTGCCTTTTTTTATATTTTTGTTTACCTTTTAATTTTCAAATGACGTTGTTCATAGTTATTGTGTTCATATTTTTTAAATTTTTGTTTACATTTTAATTAATTTTCATAATTAATGTTGTTCACAGTTATTGTGTATATATTTTCATTTCATATTTTGTAAACTAAACAGGATGTTGTTAGTGATTTTGTTCGTCGTTGAAGTTATAATGGATGCTTATTAGGGAGCGAAGCACCCCTACACGCATCACTTTTCTGTCTGCCCGGTCATCCGTCTGGGCGTGTGACACGTCTCACGATGAAAACCAAACATGACCTATCGATAGACATGCGTTTTAGTTGACATTGCCCTTGAACAAGGATGATGCAGAATGACTGCTTTCAGGGGCGAGGCTAGATTGACTAAAATGTGAGTATTGTATTCGAGCCCGGCACCTCCACCAAGATATTACAACGCTTGGTTTTGTTCCATACTTTGAGTACTCCCGTACGTGATTGTCTTCTAATTTCGTTTTGTTATGTAAATTTATATTGATTAAAATTAATGTTGAAATTTTTCATAATATTCCTTCAATTCAAGGCACTACATCTTCATTGAAAAAAGTCTGAATCAGACTGAGTGATGGCTAAATTATAGTTGTAGTTTTATATATTCTACGTATTTTCAGTTACTACGAAATAATATTATATTGACATATTATATAAGTGTACATTTTGTTCAATACATAATGAACAATTACGGTTGTTTTAACAGAAAGTTCTGGCACAGATAATAAAGTATATAGTGTACTCTATTATCTGTGGTTCTGGTTTGAATGACGCGAGTTTTGACGACTTGCTCATGCCAACACGTACTGTTTCTCTTCTTTAGGGGATGCGAATTCCGTCACACGATCTTCGTCTATGGCAACGCGTCGTGTGGTCGTCGCTGAAGCTAATCAGAGGCCGTTCTCCGCACGATTGTTATGCACTGAGTGATCACAGCATGGGTGGAGTACAATCAACATAATCGTGTCGCAGGTAGCTAATTACACTACGTGTTCTTCGGGCGGGGTATTGTCCTCCCTGTCCCATCTTATTCCTGTGAGTTGAGAATACCCCCCTCCCCTTCCTCCCCCTTCCAACCTTGTTTCATCAATAACGAGTTGTAAACATTATGACAAGCAGATGAGTGAATAGAATAGTTTGCGGATGCGACTACTCTTATCGATATGTATCAAGTCATGAATGTTTTGGAGTTTAATTGTTTAATTCATTAGTCTTTCGATCAATTTCATTGGTTTGATTTTTAACAAGACGTTTGATTTATTCATAACTTTCGTGTATTGTATTGTGTTATAGCCAAAAGACTAAAAAAAAACACTCAGACACTGTGTATAAAATATATTAGTGTCCATCTTCAGTTCCCTTATAGGGCGAATACCTGGGACTATAAATAAAGGGTCAATACCTACAACACTTTCAGTCAGGATAAACCCACCCAGTGGTGGTTATCGAACCGATGACATCCCGAATCAGAGTTTGGTGCATTACGCATGTGCACCTCTGTTGGTTGAGGGTTAACCTAGCCTTTGCCCCATGAACCGCCAAACCATCCGTCAGCACCCATCAAAGTATTGAAACGTTATAAATGGCATATGGCTAAGTGGTATGTTCACGATAGTACCTATATATCCATTGTTAACCTTTCTTCTTTACCGACTCCATTGTGAAACGATTAAAGGGTCGCGAATCATCACCCTTTATCCCTCGCGCACCCCGTTCCCTTCGCACATGAAATATCCACGCTCTCGCTTTGTGCGTCTCTGAGAAAGTGTCATGTTGCGTGTGGAGACGTATACTTGTATTGATAATGGCGGGATGGATAATAGGCTGAAATATTGACAGGTAGCTTGTACGTTACAATTACTTTCATTGATGGACTTATAAAATATAAGCTCGAAACCCTTCTTTCACCTTCATACCATGCGAAATAAAGCGGCCATGGCCATGTAGGCAGGGGTGCAGCGTCTACAATGGGTGGGGGTTGAAAGACCTTGAATCGGATCCGACCGAGGGGTATGGAGGAAACCGGGGGTCTGATTACGGAAACCTTTGCAATTACATCGGATGAATTTACCTCGGCAAACAACGTATTAGATGATTATATAACGGTTTTGCAAACCCGCAGATATTCAATATTCTACGGTAGAGACCGAATCTACGAGTGTTCGATGCTCTTATTTACAACGCATTGTTAATAAACAAAACTAGGCGTAGCTTTCTGTTCTCTTGTGTTTTTTCGACATCAAGTGAATAATATAAAGGAAGCAAAACTTTGTATGCCTATGTTTGGCTGGTCTCGTATAATATCTTAGTAGATCGGTAAACATGGTGTCGCCGTGTCGCTATTCAATTTACTTGTTTGCGGTCAACAAATAAAGGGTGTCAATAGGGAAATAGAGAAGGTCAATAAAAGGAATTCATTTTGAATTTTGAATGATTGAATTTATATTTATTTTAAATTAAAAAATTGTTATGACCTACACATATTGTGCTTACAATGATCGTTTCAGGTTTGAGAGGGAGAAGGACTGCTGGGATGCTCGGCGCATTCCTTGTGTTGAATAAAACCTTCTATTTAAATGAAACATAAGTGTAACATTATCACATTTTCAACATTTGTCACAGATCAGTCAGAAAATGTAACTATTTGGATATTTTTACCATTTTGACAGGTTCTAAATTTTAGAAAATGAACTTTATTTTTTATTTGTTTTCTATAACCCATTTTTGGAAAAGTGCTATGATAGGGCCCCTCATAATTCAATTTTACACAATAATGTAAAATTTCAAACTATGTATGTATGTGTGACTAAAATTGGCCGAGAAATTTGAAGCAGATAAAATGGGCAGGCTTCCTCTTAAATCAAATATGCGATGACAACGAATACTTAAGTCTAAATGGAAACTAACTATAACTATAACTATGGAACTACCAACTATGGAAACTACTAAATGTACAGACGGTAGACCGAGGTTTACTGGTGCATGTTACAAGTGGGAAAGGAGAGCGCTCTAACCACTAAAGTAAATTGTTTGAAAAACAGAAGTGAATAGCCACCACGTGTTGATTTTTTTTTTTTATCGTGGGAAACCTGTTATAGGGTGCAATTAGCCCCTCTTTAGGTGAACTAGGTACGTGCGGATAGGAAATTGTGAAGGGATGTCCGAGGGCTGTTTAAGATGACTCAATCCTTTGCATTCGCCTTAGCGACTGAGGAAAACCTCGGAAAAAACCTTCAGTCAGGATTGCCGGTCTCGACGGGATTCGAACCCGGGACCTCCCGAATAAGAGTCGAGCGCTTAGCGCCCGAGCCAACACTGTCGGTTGATGCTTTTGTAGAGAACATGTCATTTTAAAACGAATGAAGGCGCCAATTACTTTTTGTCGTGATTGGCGATTGATCGAGCAGTGTGACTGTATCACTACAGACTACACATACTTAGCAGCTATAACGTTTACTTCCAATGGCAATATCAAGGACAGTCACGGATTATGTACATAATACTTGAGATCACCTTAATTGGTTAATGGTTTTATGAAAAAATGTGTGCAAAGTTGAGTACAGAACTTCACCACAAGTGGAAGACATTAACATGTTTACTTTAGAATAGCTAGGAATGTTTTAGAGTGCGTATATTATTATTAATCAGTAAATGTTTTGTTCCACGATGTCCGTTCACTTGTATTCTCCAACACGTTTCAACATATTTCTAAAATCTAAATAGAAAATACAATACTAATATTTATACAAGATATACATTCATCTTATTTTACTACTTATGTAGCAAAATACGTAAAAATAATTTTAAATAATTTTTGTTTGAAGTCTGCCCAGGGTGCAATCCAATGCTGTTGCGGATAGTACAATTGTGAAAGGATGCCCCAGGGCTGTTTAAGAGAACTCAATCCCTTGCATTCGCATTGACGACTGAGGAAAACCTCGGAAAAAACCTTCAGTCAGGATTGCCGGTCACGACAGGATATGGTACCCTGGCCCTCCCGAATTAGAGTCGCGCGCTTGACGCTCGAGTCAACACTGTCGGTAGAAAAGTACTTACAAATAACCTACAAATAAACTCCAATAATATATAGTCAATCAGTATATATACACAAAGGTAGATTGTCGAAGAAGATCGCTAACAAAATCTTATTTTGTGAAACAACTGTCCCGAAACAATATTATATTAAAATGTAATTAAAAACCTTTATCCAAGGCCACTCGTAATATAACTTACATGAATTTTCGAATGAATCTTCCTCATCCATCCACCAT
The DNA here is from genome assembly GCA_024449915.1 of Sweltsa coloradensis. Taxonomy (NCBI): domain Eukaryota; kingdom Metazoa; phylum Arthropoda; class Insecta; order Plecoptera; family Chloroperlidae; genus Sweltsa; species Sweltsa coloradensis. Next base: position 12,830 of record JAMZAV010009392.1, on the reverse strand, counting down.
CCATAATTACGTTTTAAGAAAATTAACGCGTATTTTTAATTTTCACGTAGGCCATTATTTGTTTGTCTTTAAAATTATTACATTAATTTTGTAATAACTTTAATGGCTGGAAATTCAATAAAATTCAATATTTTATAATAATTAAACAATGCAATATAAAAATCGAATTAACGCTTTGGATAATAGCGGATGAGCAAAAACAAAAATCTTTGGTGGAGGTGCCGGGTCCGGAAAATTGAAATTAAAAAAATGCTAGCTCCTCCGCCCTGACCCCGAGGGGCATCAAAAACATCTTTGTTGAAGGTGGGGGTCGTGTTCGTTTTTTCATGTGACGTGACACATGCACGCATTGACGGTCGGACAGAAAAGTGATGAGCTTCGCTTCCCAAATATATAAAAAGGACCATTTTTGTGACAAACCTGCTGGAAGGAAGTTCAAAGTAGTTGTTTTTTATAGTGCTACAAGTTTTGCAACAACATTAATGAATGTTGGCCTTCACGTCTATGAATAATGTAATTTATTTAGTTGGACATCGGGTCAAACCCTGGCAACCAACAATCCTAACTAATCCATTCCTCAAGGTTTTCCTCTATCGAAAGTTGAATTCTGGATTAATAACTAAGACATAAAGTTTGGACCTTTCTTAGAGTTATGGCCACGTTAAGCCCATGCACAGGTAACGTTACGTTAGGAAAAATAAATAATTATATTCGGCCAACATTCATTCAAACGCTCGTAGAATTGCATTTCCTCAAAATGGATGAACTTATCTATAGATACAAAAACAAATTTAATCGCACAATTATTGCTAAGTGGGGAGGCAAAACACTACGCACAATCATGTGCGTTCGAGTTTTGGATGTCAACCTTTTGCGCGGTCCATTCTTCTAGAACGCGCGCCGCCATGTTGTCACTGAACTATTGAGATTTGGTCCGTATAGAAAAGAAAAGAGCGCCGAGTTGTTTTTGCAATTGAATAAAACTACGTGTAATTCAAGATTTTGCCGGTACGCCCCTTCCGCCCTGAACACGTGCTGCTTGTTGTTCGTTGTCTGCACGGGGTCACTGGCTTGGAGTTGTTACTCTTTTCATGCCAGATACAGAAATGTTCAGGTAACATTCAATGTGCCGGCGTATGGCGATTCCCCCCATTTTATTTTATTGTTACTGTTTGCTGCTTCTGTTTTTACGAGTACCGTTATTTATTATTTCTCATCAATTTTTAATTTTTTTATTTTAGATTTAAAACTGATTCGTTGGATTTCTTACAAGCAAGCGTACGGGAGGACCTACCCCAAATATGGAGCGAAACTACTTATTGAACAGACTGTCGAAGTAGGATATAATTTCTCCAGCATTATTTTATGATATTTTATTCCTTTTGGTTGGTGGATGTTTCGGGTTGAGAGAAATTCACCCTTTGTATATAACGCCTACGTTCCTGACCCAAAAGGTCACAAAAGTCATCAAAAGCATTCGGAATTATCAATCTTGAAAGGCAATATCAACGAAAAAATCCCATGTAAATAGGAGGTAATGTTCTATATATATATATATATATATATATATATATATATCGTGAGACGTGAGACATGTTTTTTTATTTTTTTTTTATAAAATATTTTGGATTCATTTTTTTCCATATCATTTAACAGACGGACGGACAGAAAAGTGATACATGTAGGGAAACTTTGCTCTCGAATATTGTGTATTTACTATTAAACATTAAGTGATTCGTTAAAATACTGGGAGAAACTACCGTATGACATCTCTTTGTTCTCGACTTCTCAGCAAACTGAAGGCCTCGAACTTTCGAAGTCGCTGATGTAACAACTTTAATTAATTATCTCTTCTTAGCTTTTTCTATCATCTTTACAGGCTCGCCTTTTTACTCACTCTGTACTCTTCTTCTTCATACATTACTCTTTCCCGTGACTGACGGCTCCCCTTAAATACACTTATGAATGAGTATTAGTATATTACTCGTCATAGAGATACCTCGACCTATGTAGCATTTTAAAATTTCACTTTATTGAACTTTCAGTTTTACTTTGTAGCATTGCGTAAACACTATTTTATAACCAGACTTGAATGAAACCTAAGGCTAAAATCAAATGAAAACAAATTTTAAAGCGTTTGAAAAACTATTTTTGATTTTGATTTATAGCACGTCAAAAAATTAATTCACATTTTGAGTCACTTGGTCAAGGAATTAATTTTCAGTAGGGGACTTTTATTTTAACGATTTAACCCTGTCTGCATAGACACCATCGTTGAGCAAATATTGGCCAACCAGAGATCGGCATTTGAAATTGGAAAGAGTCCAAATGGTTTGAGCACGATCCGTGCGCGGGCGACGCCAGAATCAACAACGTTAATTCAATTATTTACTAATGTGCTTCGTTGCTTACACACCCGACCAATGTAAAGATGGATTTAATTCAATGTCAAATGATTAAAATGTTTTACTTGAAGCGGAAATCGAACCCGGGTCCTTTTGTACTGGAGCAGCAACCGGCAACCCGTAACCACGCTCTCGGCCTCTGTATCTCGTCTCTAGGTTTGTCTGTAATGGGTCTAGCAATCATAACCCAACGATCATCATTCACACGAGCACAAAACAAACAACAACAGAAACAAATCAATCTATTTGAAGGCAACGAATCAATTATTCCGCGGTAGCTTGGTGGCTTGGTTGCTGATGGCGCGGGACCCTGACTTGGACGGTAGATAACTCAAGTCACTGGAGTCACGACAATGAGCTACCATTTCGTGATGGGACTAATATAGAGATGTGGTAGACACTTTGAATAATTACCACCCAGCACAATACCCGTGAGAACATATTGGGAGTGTGATTGGATTGAACGATACAAGTCCGTGTCAACGAATTGTTGTTTCATATCGGTACAAAGCTGATAAAACTTTTCTTATCGTTCAGGCATTAATAATTCGACTCGCAGTAGATAAAGTCAAAACGTTTTTGTAGAAAAATAAATATTTAGAGTCTATATCCACTCAGTCACAAAACTGATTTTCTGTGTGGGGCAATACATTTTTAAATTTAAAGCAGACCATTACCATCGACGAGTGAACAATGACCAACTTGGTACCAGTATTTAACTGAACAAGCTAGCTGGACACTCAAAAATCCTAGAATTTAATATGTTCCTCGTTGATAGACGGCTCCAACCAAAGTCACCGTTTACACATTCGTAAGCAAAGGGTTTATGGAATGTGCCCTCTGTGTGCGTGTACACCTCTTCACGTGATATTTCTAAACGCTCTTACAGTCAGGATTGCCGGTGTCGCGACAAGATGTGCCACCTCTATAGGTGCACGGGTATACGCTAGGCTTACATGTGTGAGAATGCAAATACGTGACATGTATAATATGAGGGTTTTTATACATGCTAAATTTTCTTGGGACAAATTTCGTTCGTTGAACTTAAGTGATTTTTTTTAATATCACGTTTGAGATTGCATTTGGTGCGTTTTAGAAAGAAAAAAATTAAAATATTGAATTCAATACCAAAATAATGTAGTTTTTGTGCAGTCGAATTGACTTTACCAAGATCTTAAACTGCTGTATAATTAAATGTTAAATTTTTAGGCAATATGTGTACCCTTCACACTTTTTAATATTAATATATTAATTAAAAACAACGAACATTCAAATCCACAAGTTAACTATTCTAAAATAATAATATGTAGGCCTACATTTAAATAATAGAGTGGCTTTGATTTAGCTGCACATTTCTTTTGTCATTAAAGATGATAGCAATAGTTAAAAACTGAATAGTATTGCCGGACACTTCTTGGTAAGAAAGCTTTAAAAAATATATTTACGGACCATGCCCGGCCAGTGGCGTAATACTTATTTCATAATTTTGGTTTGGTCCTTGGATTTTTATCAAAATTAGTAGGCGCCTTACACTTGTTATTTATATTTTTAGTGATGTTGTAATTTTATATTTTTAATGTATTTCATTATTTTAATTAATTATCTTACCACACTATTACTACTGGAGTGGCCGCTACCTTTGTCCCGTGGGGTGGGCGCTACTGGACTGGAAGGTCTCTGGTCCTTGAGCTCGATTTGTGCTGGGTTTGTTGGGTATTGCAAAAATGTTTGCTCAAGAACAAACCGAAGAAAATAGGACTATCAAATGTTATAAGAGTATATAACAAACTAAAATCAGTTATATGACTGAGTGGGTAGACTCTAAATACGAATTAATTAATTAATTTAAAAGCTTTGCAAGGGATCTTCGAAGACAATCCAGGGGGCAACTGCCCTCCCCCCCCTGCGGATGCCCATGCTACAACTTGTAATAGTTTGTCTCTGACTCTCTCTTTGATATACGGTGAGGTTGTTCGGAACATGCAGTTTTGCTACTCTCAACAGAGGTTCAAAGCTGCACGATTACGCACAAACTAATAATAGAATATTTACTATATTTTACCCACTCTCAGATAAACGTTCAACCTATTTGCGCTATTAATAATATTAACGATCAACATTACCAAAAATGGAAAAAAAAATGTTGAATTGAGCTTTTATATAAAAATTTGCATGAAATGGTGAAGCATATTTTGAGAGTTTAAACATAAGCTAGAACAATTATTCGAAGTAGCGTAATAGTGGATTTTTTTAACAACAATTGCTGAAATCGTTGCCGAGATGGTTATTATTAAGGCTTCCTAAAAACGGAACAAAAGCGGATGTTAAAAACTCAATCAAATATTCCTTCAATAACGGTTTTTCACTACCGAGTTCGTGGGTTTCCCACAGATAGCTCCACAGTATTTTTTCCGTGACTCAAACCGAATAAGCGGCGCTTAGACCACACTGATCGTAACACCGCGCAAAGCATTTTAGCGGTCTACCTGTTTCGAGAGAGGGTTAGAAATTACAATTGCTCGTCTATTGTCCGCTTGACCATAAAATTCCTGTCTTGATAAACAAACTTTTTTTAGAATTAATAATATATGAAATTATATTTGATATAAGCAACTCCAATACATTGCAAAATGTTTTTAATCAAAGCTCTACAAACAAAAAATTAGCATTTCACAGCAAATGGGTTACACTATCAACTTCAGAGATGGTAAAGCATGAGAAATGTTAATTTTGGTTCGTGGAGCTTCAATTAAAATCATTTTGCAATGTGCAGGAGTTGCCGATTTCAAATATAATTTCATAATTAGTAATTATAAAAAATATGTGTTTATTAAGACCAATAATTTTCTTGTCAGGCGTACAAATAGACGAGCAACTAACCACAACGTTCGTGTTATTGAAAGCTCATTCACTGAGCGCTACGGGGATTTCCCTAAACCCTATACAATAAATTGAGAGAAAACTTATTGAATTTACTAAGCTCATCATTGAGCCTCCTACTCAGTCATTGTTGATATTATTATGTATTGATTGTTTTAAATTTGAATGATTTATCGATGTAGGGGGTTTGTGTTGCACAAAGTTATCAGATTACGCACATCGAAGCGACCATTAACACCGCAATTAATTTCTAAAATTTAAGATTTTTTTCTGATAAATTATTGCAATCGGAAACTTTGCCCTTTATTGTTCGATGTAATAATATAATATATTATACTTTATTAGTCTATTTGCTTTTATTTCGGGGCCCTTTTAAACTGTTGAGCCAAAAGCAAGTCCGTTTGTTACAAATAGCCATGACCAAATGAATATTCAGACATAATTTTTCCTTTTCATTGTTCTCTATGCTTACTTATTTAATCATTAATCACCTAACGATTATTGTGTTGATTCGCAAGCCTACTGAAAGTTCAGGTGTATTTTTGTATTGTATTATTTAAAATGGGCGATGTACATTTTCCAACCACGGGTCACGTCAGATATATTACTGACGATTATAATGTGATTTGAAAAGCCAAGTGACAGTTCAGGTGTATAAATTAATTGTTGTATTTTTTTTAAATTATGGCGGTGTATAGTTCGGCCACGTTCAGATACATATCTGACGATTATTATAAAAATGTGATTCACGCTTTAGAACGCTAAAACGTATTAGTGGTTTAGGACGTATAGATTTATGTCAGGAGAATTGGGTGGAAAGATTTCCCCGGAAATATACGACGAGCTACGATAATCGACTGTGTGACCTTGTCAAAAATCAGCTAATACCTGCTTAGGGCTAGTTACGGGCCGAGCGCGATCTGTTGTATAGTTGCGGACGCGTCGACGGATGTGGTGACATACCCCTAACCCGATCAACAGCTAAAATTGAACTTTCCAAATCTAAAAGTTTGTGTCTGAAAGTAAGTGCGGGTGAAAAGTTATTCCTAACACTGGTTTTGGTTATATCTGGACTTACATAATGCAGAGTAATTAAATGTACCCCTCCGTGGCCTTGGGAGATTTACTTGATTATTTTGTTTTTGGGTGTTCATACTAAACTTGTGGAGCCCGGTCATTGCATGAATAACGTAGGGGTGGGGGGGGGGGGGGGGGGGGGGGGGGGGGAATTAAAGGTTTTTGGTGAAATTAGCAAAAACCAAAAGCTTCTCCACTCATGGCCATATTACACAATAGGCCAACGGCAACAAGGCACGTGGTTAGGTGTCCCCCTGTTGCACTTAATATGTATAAAAAATTATCATAACTATCAGCTAACAGGATGGATTAATTTAGTAAATGGCATAATATACTGAACTTATTTGTTGTTTGTGATGTTCACCTTCAAAACCTTACCGCAACGTCTGCAAAAAAACATGTTGCGATGAAGGCATGCAATGAGCTAATACAAAGCAATGGCTATTGTAATCAGGCTAGAGTTTCATAAGTTTCATATTATGTATGCTGTATTTGTGGGATCGCAAGCCCAGTGACAGTTCGGGTTTTATTTTTTTTTTTTGTTTTATGGCTATGTACTTATCAGCCACGTTGAGGCTAAGTTTGTTCATCAATGGCAAAAAATAACTGATTCACTAGATTCATACTAGATTCTACGGGAAAAGGTTTATTGGATGAGCGTAGCGAGCGATGCGAGCGAAGCGAAGAAATCCATTTCACTACACTGGGAAAAAATCGGGAATGTTTTTTTGTGGATTTTTGGCTGTTTGTCAACACGAAATTTCCGGGTAACCCGATACTCCAATTGCAATGAAAAATTTTTTGGAGACCTTCGAAATCTCTGAACATAGAAACTTCCATGTTTTTTAGCGCAATCGAAAAATCATTTCGCATGATAATCGCAATTTGACGATTTTTTTCGATTTTTTTAAAATTTCTTGAAATTATAACACCCGATCCGATCCGATTTTATCCGATTTTATGATATTTTTTCACAGAACCATAATTTTTTTGAATTTAGATATTCGTGTGGAATTTGAGTGCAATCGAAAAATTATTTCTTATGAAAATCAAAATTTTCTTTTTTTTTTTTCTTTTTTTAAAACAATTCTTTGACTTATAACACCTACATGCTTTATCCGATTGTAATGACTTTTCACAGAACCTTAATTTTATGAATTAATATATTCGTGTGAAAATTTGAGGGGCGATCGATTTATTATTTTATATTGGAAAATCGCAAATTTTACGATTTTTTTCTTTTTTTAAATTTCGATTAATTTAAAAAAATTAAAAAATTAAAATTATTTTTTTATATAATTTAAAATTAATTTTTTTTTAAATCTTCAATTTAGTATATTTTTTACCACAGAACAAAAAATCCGCATTACGCAGTAATGGTAGCTCAAAGCATCAATTCTCTCACCAACAACGCGCCTGAAAAGCGTTTTGCGAAGCTTCCCAGTATATTATATACATGCATACGTATTTTTTTTAGGCAAAATAATTAATATTGAACTTGACATGTGACATGGTTTTGATTTGACAAAATGAATCGTTCCAGAGTCAAACGGTCAGGGGACATCAGGGTCAATTTCCTATAGTCGTGATAAAGAATTGGTCAGGGTTAGGGGAAGTTTTATTTTACTGAAATTTATTTCAGGGCTACAGTTTTTAAATGAAAGAACTATTAAAGATTCAAGTTCCGTTTTTGTTATATAAAAGTTTTGTCAATACTAGCCTATGATCTAAGTTCTTGAGAAGCATTTTTTGGGGGAAAATGCTGTCAGGTAGCACTTTTACGAATATTTTTATTTTGGGAGGATTTGAGCGGAGGTGTCTCCAGGAAAAATACGACGAGGTACGTCAATCTTCTGTGTGACTGTTTGAAATCAGCTGAACGGGGGGGGTTAGGACGGGCAGAGCGATTTTTGTTGTTTTAGTTGCGACGCGATAGCAATAGTGGATGAGGAATTAGGCGACCAACAGAAATTACTTTTGAAAAAACTAAGCTCGTAGGCCTATAGAGTATGGCCCAAGTGTCATTGAGAACAAACACTAAGTGTTTCTCAACATTGGATGGGTTATTTCTGGACTTGACGCAATGACCTGTAAGAATTTACGACTCCTTTATGAGGAGTACCTCGATTATGTATTTTGTAAATTCGTATTTGTTCTCATTCACTTACTAGCCTTCACAGAAGCTATTTTTCAAGTGGGGGGGGGGGTGGAATAAGTTGTTTGGCTTCCTCATGCGCAAGCACCCGAATACTCCTAATAGTATACTGACTAAATTTGTTTTTTCACTTGTTGGGAGCTTTGATGATGTATGGCGTGACTGGATGTCTAGCATTCAATTGGGGGAGGGGGCCTTGGGAGGGAATTCTCATTATCCCCCCACCCCCCCTTCACATCTTCTTCCTACGCGCCTGTTCGCTCATGGTTTCTCAGTAATTGCAAGGCAAAGAGGATACTGTGATTATTACACATTTTGCTCATAAAAATAATGACTGCTGCTATCCACAAACAATATTTAGGCTTTTACACTATTTCAATAAGTAATCATTATAACCAGTCGGGATAGTAATCATTCATATTTTGCGGGGGGGCAGCTAATTGTAGGGGCCCCCCAGGGGGGCTGGGCGAGCCCCAACCACCAGAGGCGAATTTTTTGCGAGTTATTTTATCTCCAAAATGTCTTTTACAGGCCGTCTGAGGTATTTTTTTTAAAGGAAAGATGAGTGACCAAGGGCGTTTTTACATAAATATATTGTTGTAATTTTTTACTTCAGATAATTTTGCTATTTAAGTTAAACAAAACAAAACAGTTTAGGTTTCAATACGTCTGACGAAAAAAGTCGCAATATTTTATCCTCTATATGTGGATTTTACAGAGAGTTTATGCAAAGATGAAGTGCCCTTGACGTAAAATTGTTTTCTTTGGTCTTTTCTAAAATTGGTTCTCGTCACATTGCAAGGGGGGCGACTCGCCCCCCCTTTGCTCCCCCCCTCCCCCTGTGGGAACGTCTATGGACATCACTGGGAAAATTTAAAACAATTATTGTTTCAGTGACAGAGTTGACTCCAAATACGAACTTATGAAGTTTATGAATTATGGTTGTAATTTGTAGGCCTATACTCAGTGGCGGATACAGGGGGGGGGGGGGGGCGGTGAGGCGATCGCCCCCCCCCCCTCCTGATTATGTCCTAGATCCGCTACCTGAGCCTACTTATACTACAAACCCATATAGCTAAATACCACAATGTACTATCAATATGTTATTATATGGTAATATTATTGTTCACGTCAGTTTGTAAAACAACTGCAATTGAATGACAAGACTAAAAACTAGATTTATCACATTTCCCATATTCACTGTTCCCTACCCCTAATCAAATAAAAACTGTTTTACGCTCTCTCACTTCGCAAATCACTCCTGGCGATGCGCAGGGGGGAAAACGGCAAATGAGATGATTCCAGATTTGGGAATAAACATTTCTAAGTTGTATAGCAATGATAATTAGGGTCACCACTGGCCAAGTTGGTTTGGATCCTTGTGCGGTTGTCTTTTGTTACCTAGTTCTTACAAATGGCAAGCCTTTTTTTGATGGTGTCTGCAGCATCGATGGTCTGCAGTGGTTGGAAGCGGGTGGGGGTGGGGGAAGGTAGGAAGGTAATACAGACTCAACCTCTACCGTCATGGCTTTCTCGTAGTTCTAATAGTGACCGCAAATTTGAGCACGCTCGCAGGAGCCGAGCACTCTTAAAATAGAAAATGTATTATTGCTTTACGGCTTAGTGTTGACATTAGATTATTATTGAAATATTTTCTTAAATGGAAATAATGCCGAGGGTTTTTTGTAATCAATGAACACCCTTTACACAATGTTATCTATGGAACTTAGGTACCGAACTGGCACCTTATTGGATAATTTATGTGAAGTGGAAATTAATTTTCATTGTGTGTTTTAAATTATATTCATGACGTATTCAATAGCTAATGTGTGGACTGCCGAAATGTATAATTATTATTCATAATATATTGACTTACGCATTATCATTGTGAAATGAATGGAGGGAACAAGATTGCCATGAAACATGATGTACTTCGAATCGCTTGAAGGAGTTCAAGTTAATTCGTTTCGCCTTACGAAAAATGTCTACCTAAATCTAAGTGAAAAAATATTACAAAATACAAAATATCTAATTTAAACAAAGTGAATCAGACATTACGGTTTTCTGCCTAGAATCCAACAATATATGAGATTAATATGTATTGTAAACCATGGTCCACCTCGTATACAGCATCGAGTTGTGCCTATGTATTGTACGAACCTTATTGTGTGAGCCAAAAGCTGTGCCAAAATGCCAAAATACGACGGTAATAGTAATAGCAATTCATCTAAGTGCAACGATAGAGTGAAATACTTTTGATTAATATGTATTGGTATGAACGTCTACCAAAGCAGAATAAGAAGAAAGTGATAGCCCCGATGATTCGTGTTATTTAACATCAATGATAACAACAACTTAATAATACTCATCATAATTCAATGACCTCTCTGTAAGACATACAATTATAAGCATCTCCCCCTCTGTGAGTGTAGACTTACAATGTTTGTCTTGAAATAAAAATCAGTACGTCACATTTATTAGTAGGCGTACGCGCCAAGTGATACCTCGAGAAATCCGAAACATGAACTCATGTTCAACATCTTAAAATAACACGCACGCAGCGCACCCCAGAGGTCCATCTGCTTCGAGGCTAGCAGTCAGCACTTCACAACCCTCGCTAACAGGCGTCACTATTTATAAGCCAGACTTCCATCAAACGTCAAAATAATCATAAAAACAGTGGCTGGCATCGGAGCCAGTGCGCGCGATTGGTCTCACATAAACTGAAGGCATCGTGCACGGTATACAACGTCTTGAGGCCTCCCTTTGAACTTCTTGCGTAACCTTACCTTTACACGTAGACCGATGAAAAGTGAAAACGGGTGTGATTATTTTATTAATAAAGTATGTCAATCATAAGCAATATTTCAAAACATTTCAACTTATGATTTTACCAAAATATTATGATAAAAATGATTGATTGATCTTGGGTATTTAGAACGTTATTTCATTTGTATGTTCAATTCTAAAAATAATGCTTTCTCAAAGAGTGCAGCAACTAGCAAATAGTTTATATTTTATATAATATATAATTATGTATAAGATATCGAGTAAATAAGTAGTGAATATTGAGAATATAATCACAATATTGTCCAATGTGACTGAGAAGTTAATTGCCACATAGTAACACACACATTCTTCATGGACATAAAAACATTCCGCATTCGTCATCGTCTCGATTGTATAGAAATAAATAAAATAAATAAAAATAAATAAATAAATAAATAAATAAACGGGCAAAAATGCTTTTCTCCAATTTCATTGAATATTTCACAACAGTTCAACTTTTTATTAAACCAAAGTATAGTAGGCCCATATAAATATTATTGATCAACGAGCTCCATCAAATTGGAAATTACACAACACCTAAATTTGTGCCCAAAGTGTGCTGATGAGAAAAACCCAAATCTTCCAGTATTATATTACTGAACAAAATCATTAATTCTGAGCTTTTATGGCCAGAACATTTCAGTTAGAATTATATCTCAATATATTTCCATTTTCAATGTGGTCATGGAAATTGCAATTATCTCTGGGACAAACTCATATCCCTTCATCTCATTTAATTGCTGACGAAGAGATAAATTACTACAGTATATAATAATGCATAAATAGATTCATTCAAAATCAAAGATGAGATTTCGGAACTAAAACAGGACCGTACCCGGACCCTAACCCAAGCCAGGACCCGTAGCCTTATAGTTGAATAAATAAAAACAAATAAATTCGTATTTAGAGTCTACCCACTCAGTCATAACTGATTTTCAGTGGGGGACATTAAATCAAAGCGACCAAGCCAACCCTGCTGTAGGCCAAACAAACCAAACAATCCCGTCTTTCCAAACCGACTTAATTGTTTAACTACGTCACTCTAGAACTGCCTACCTAACTAACTCCCTCAGCTAATCAGTAACACAACGCAGGACAGATTTACAAAGTTCCCTCCGATGACAGTACGATCTACGTCATCTGCCTGATATCAATCATCATTCCACTCCATGTCTCTGCGCTTCTCGACGCCGTGTGGAGTGAATCAATTCGATCATCATCTTGTCAGCAAAGTCATCCCTTCTCTAGTTTTTTCACCGAATCTCGCGCGTGCCTCTGAGTAGAATGTGTTCTCGATGGTCGCCCAGCTGTTCTGTTGTTCTGCATGGCTTGGTGCGGGGTGGAGCCGAGTCTGGGAGCCACGTGCTGAGACACCGGGACAGAGGAGACGAGGTGCGCGATTCTGTGTAGATGAATTCAAAACCGAACCGGAAGTCGAAATGTGAAGATGAAGATGTCTCGCCCAAAAGACGGAGAAAAAAAGA